>CM050413.1:40071888-40164388 GCA_027564155.1 Gymnocypris eckloni scoliostomus | reverse complement strand
AATAATAATATTTACTATTATTTTGGCACTCATCAAAGACTGTTGCTGATACTAATATTGCTTGTATGAAGCGGACCTGAGGCTGTTTACTTCAGTTGGATTTGCTCCTACATGGTTTTCATTAGGATTTTTATAATTTTTTTTTTAATTTTAGGGTTTCCTTTTGTGGACTATATTAGACAGTATAGAACTGAATTTAAGTGTTGTTTGTTGTCTGTCATTTTTTCATTTTTTTGTCATTGTCACTGTTTCTGATTTGTCCAGAACTGTTGTTAATTGTGGTCTTCCAAATGTCTGCTCCATACAGAAAGACTGATTTTACATTGGTTTTTACAGCCTATTTTTGCCTCAACGATTGCCGTGTGTCGCTCTGCTAGTTTAAGGAAGGTAAAGACCTCAACCTCAACTCAGTCATTAATTTCACCATTTGAGCTCCATTGACGGTCCATTGACGCTCCATTTACAACTATAGGTTGGGGGTTTTGTTGACTTTGGCCGTCCCCTGGCTTTGATGTCGGTTCTACTTTCTGACCCAGCCCTTTTCCCCCTGTGGACTCCTCAGACACTCCAGCCTCACCGCTCACTACGTACGTACCTTTCAGTTTCTTGTCCTTTTTCAGCTGCTCCAGGTTAGCTTGTGCTAGCTTTCGAGTGACCTCTCTGCTCTGCTTTTCCAGAGCTAGTTCTGCTACCTGGTGAGTTTTAACGAAATGTCTCACAGTCTCAGACCATTGATCGTGGTCCATCTCATCCAGTCCTGGTATGTCTCTCAGTTTACCCTGTACTGAGATAGGCAACACCTCCTTTACGGCACTTCTAAACAGCTGTGCACACAGGGAAGATTTATCAAAAGTCACATTTTCATTAGTTATATTTCGCCAATGTTGAACCTGCTCATTTATCCATTGATCGAAATTATCCTCAGACTTCAGTGGTTTCGTCAGTTGCCTGTTTTTGGACATTTTGTGGGAAACCTGTCTCTCAATGTCCCCCATAATTCAGCACGGTACGTGTTTAGGGATTGACCATTGTAATCCTCACAGCCCACAGCATCCTTCATGCCAGCGTCCTCCAGTATATCCTCCATCTCTTGCCTGGTTAATACCTTAGACAGCAAAACCTTAACGTCCCCTACCGCGATCATATCTCCCACTGTCTCATCCTCAATACTGGCTATTCACCTATTGGCCCCATCCCTCAGGCTCGGTAGCTTTGATTTCAATGTTTCAATCATCCCTTCCTCCCCATGGCACATATTTCAGCTGTGTTCCTTCCACTAATAGTGGCATCATTTTTGCTCCCTTATATGTCTCTTTATATTTCCTACCTGACCTGGTACCTGTTGTCTCTGCTGCCTCTCTTTCTCTATATTTTTTAAACGCATCTTTATTTGTGGCTTTTTCCATATTAAACATTAATTCAGGCTGGTTCCAACCATCCTGGTAAGTTTGTTCATCCCAGTTTCCCTTTTGTCTTTGTTTCATATTTTGGAGTTCCATCTTTCTTAATTCTTTAAGGAGGTTTTCTTAGATCCTCGTGTTTGTCTGTGTCACGGTACACACGGGGATCCAGGAACGAGGAGATGAGGATTGTGACAAACAGGGTATTTAATGAAGAACAAACGGAGGAGATACAGGAACACCGGGAAGGACATCTATACAGGTTTGATACATCTGACATTAACAATAATCCACAGGTAACATGGGGCAGAACAGACTATAAATAGGGAGACATAACTAGAGACACCTGGGACATAATCAAGACACAGACGGAGACTAATAAACTAATGATGGGGAACAGGAAGGACCATATAAGGGTGAGGAAACAAAGGCAGAGGAAGACAAAGTCTGACATTACCCCCCCCTTCCAATAGGCGCGTCCCGCGCCGTATGACATCGAAAGGGGAGGGGGGGTGGGCGCTCTGGAGGCCTCAAGGACTTGGAGACTGGACAGGTGGCCTCCAGGGCGGTGCCCGTTCCGGGACCCATGGCGGATCCGGGGACTCAGGCGGCCACGGCGGATCCGGGGACTCAGGCGGCCACGGCGGATCCGGGGACTCAGGCGGCCACGGCGGATCCGGGGACTCAGGCGGCCACGGCGGACCCGGGTGCTCGGGCGGCCATGGCGGAGCAGGGAACTTGGGAGGCCATGGAGGGTAGCCCCCCCCCCCAAATTTTCTTGGGGAAGCTCCCCATCTCAGGGGGGCGCTCGGGAAGCACAGAAGGGGCGCTGGACGAGACCAGCGGAGGCCAAGGGGAGCTGGACGGGACCAGCGGAGGCAAAGGTGTGCTGGACGGGACCAACTCTTGGGGGCGCTCTGGAAGTGCTGACTCACGTGGGCGCTCGGGTGGCGCTGACTCTCGTGGGCGCTCGGGTGGCTCTGACGCTCGTGGGCGCTCGGGTAGCGCTGACTCTCGTGGTTGCTGTGGAAAGCACTTGCGAGGAACAGGCACCGGAGGGCGCTGGCGAGGAGCAGGCACCGGAGGGCGCTGGCGAGGAGCGGGCACCGGGCGCTGGCGAGCTGGCACGGAGCTGGCGGCGAGCAGGCACCGAGGGCGCTGGCGAGCAGGCACCGGAGGCGCTGGCGGAGCAGGTGCTAGAGCGCTGGTGAGGAGCAGGCTCTGGGTTCTGGGCTCCAAACCATCCCTCAAAACTACTAACAAACCCAGGGTATCTGGGGCGCTGGTAGCGGAACTGGCCGGAACCAGTGGAGACGAAGACGGGCTGGGCAGGACCAGCGGAGAAGAAGATGAGCTGGGCGGAGCCAGCAGAGACACCAGCGGGCTTCCGTTTGCATGACGAACGGTAGCAGGCTCGTGCTAGCCGCGGACAGCGGCAGACTTCCATAACGCCGGGCTCGGTGAGCCGCAGGCAGCGGTGATCTCCATCTTGTTTGGTGGATTATTCTGTCACGGTACACACGGGGATCCAGGAACGAGGAGACGAGGATTGTGACAAACAGGGTATTTAATGAAGAACAAACGGAGGAGATACAGGAACACCGGGAAGGACATCTATACAGGTTTGATACATCTGACATAATCCACAGGTAACATGGGGCAGAACAGACTATAAATAGGGAGACATAACTAGAGACACCTGAGACATAATCAAGACACAGACGGAGACTAATAAACTAATGATGGGGAACAGGAAGGACCATATAAGGGTGAGGAAACAAAGGCAGAGGAAGACAAAGTCTGACAGTCTGCTATTTCGTCTACCAGTTCAGTTGCTTATTCGCTTATTTCTAATAACCCTGCTCCTAATTCCCTTGCTACAGATTTTTCAAATGGGGTTCAAACTTTCTCATCTGTCTGCCCCTCTCTCTACTATCTTCCTGCTCTTCCCTTATTTGGGCCTGTTCTGACTGTCTCTGGCCAGTCATACTGTCACTATCTTCTACCTGATTTATGCTTTTTAATCTAAGCATTCCTGCCACTATTTTCACTGTGGTTTCTTCTCCCTCTGAAATCACCGGATATATCCCTACATGTTTTTCTTCCCTTTTGCAAAATGCTGGAAGCTCATCCATGGTCAGTTTTTCATTGTATGGAGGCGGGGCGCTCTGTATCTTTTTTCCCTTTCTAGGCAGAGGGTTAAGGCTAGCCTTCTTTTCAGCTGACTTTTCCCCAGCCGTAGCCTCTACTGTTTCCCTCATTAATCTATCAACCTCAATTTTCCACATATTCCTATACTTTCTCCATTTACCCATCATGCTAGCCCTCAGCTGCCTTTTTAGTTTAACCTTTCCTTTACCCTCTTCTTTTTTCACATTTAACCATTTTTCTGTTTCTTCTCCCAGGTTCTTCCCTCCGGCCACAGAGTCTCAGCTTTTCCTTTTTTTAACTTATCTGATACTGATTTGCTCAATTCCCTTAGCTCCTCCCCATCTTGTAGATTTTTCCCCATTATATAATCCAAAGGTGATTTAGCTATAGTTATTCCTAATAGCCTTTTTTTTCTCTAACCTCATCCATGTCTGTCTGTGTTTGTGTGGTGAACAGCTCCTACCCTTGGAAACAGATGATTACTGCAGTGCACTTCTGCCCACAGGAGCAGAGTTTCAGCTTCTACAATACACGGTCCAAATGGATTTTTTTGGGTTTTGTGATGTGCGTTTAATCTCTTTTTATTTCATCTATGCAGTTAATCTCTATATCCTAATTAGTGAATAATAGTCAATATAACATTTTAGCAGTTCCCCAGCTCTTAATTTTTACTGTTCGTTCACAGATGTTACCCAGTCACAAATTAGTCTGTTTATGATCTGTTTATCAGTAAGTTAACTTATATTAGGTTCTCATTAATTCGTATTAATTCATTCTTGAATTAATTCTTCCACACTATATACTAAATAGTTTAACCAGTGATCCCTTTTTCTTTATTATTCTATTTTATCAAAACAACTCGTACTCAGTTGCATTCAGTCTAAAACTTCTAAATCAGTTCTAATTAATTTTTAGGGTCATCAATCGACTCGGTCGATTTCACTAAATACAACTCGCACCTCGGCTGTATTTTTAGAAATAGAAGACACGCCTTGGTTCTATTTTATTCTTTTTATAGGACACGCGCATCTGTCCTTATCAATATTATTTCCTATTACAACTGGTATCTCAATTCAATTGTATTATTACTACATCATTCTCAGTTCTCTTAGCATTTTAATCTTCATCCACCTTCAATTCGTGTTCTTTTTCTATGATTCTGGGGATTTCTAACAATTTTTTGGCTGAATAATTTTAGCGTTTTCAGTTCTCACCAGAGGACCATAACTCTCACCTACCTGAAAAAACACACGGTCTCTAACTATACAAAGTAATTTTATCTTTGTCTTACCTTGTTTATCTGAGAGCCGGCTGGACCGCAAGCTTTCTCGGACAAGAGAGTGTCTGCTCCTCCGGCTGAACTCGCTCTGGTTTTGCCAATTGTCAATCGATGTTTTCCCTCAGAATCCTGTTCGTGACGCCATTAATGTGGTTGAAGTCTTGGATGAAGATAGTCGAGTTGAAGGATGTTTTAAGAATAAAAAGGTTTTTATTGAAGAATTGTCTTCCGCCCAAAACAATACTGATTGTCTCACATTTGAAGTGTTCTGCTAGCAGACATGTGAAAACAGCAATGCCTCTCTATTCAGCTCTGTCTAGACCATTCATTAGCCCCACCCGTGCTGGTGTCACCCCGTACCGCACCCTGACTTTGATTTAGGGGTTTTGGTAAACTTCCACAGCAGACTGACTCCCAGAACCCTGCCTCTGGAGCAGAACACTTCGTAATGTAAAACATATAATGTGATACATTCATAGAAACAGACAAATAATTAGTTTCAACATAAACATGAGTATTAAATGATCAACAAGTATTGGATGATTATTAACAAAATCATACTGTTTTCCACCATATTAATTGATTAACAAGTATTAGATGATTAACAAAATCGTACTGTTTTCGACCACAAGGTTAACAGAGACATATGCTTATGTGACACTTCAATGAAGCAGATTGTTTTTCTGAACTCTTCCCCAGATGTGTGGCTTGACGCAACCCTGTTTCTGAGCTCTACAGACTGTTATTTTGACCCCAGGGCTTGGTTTTTTGCTCTGATATGAATCATCAGCTGTTTGACCTTTTATTAAGGTTTATCCAAATCATTGTTTTGATTACCTTCAAATTTACCTTCACTCAAAGTCTAGTAACACCTACAAGCAATATGAATGCTCCTGAGCTAAATTCCAACTGTCCCAGATAAGGGTATGAGTACTTATGCAATGGAATCATTTACGGTTTTTATTTTTGTATACATTTGCAAAGATTTAAAAAACTTTTTTTGCCTTACCATTATAGCATATTTGGACCGCATTATAGTGCATTATAGCGTAGATCGATGAGGAAAAAAGTAATTTTAAGCAGTTTAACATAAGCCAGCAACAGAAATCATGAAACAAATGAAGGGGTATGAATACTTTTGCCAGGCACTGTATATATTTTTATATAATTACTCCATGGTTAATTTCCCTAAGGGTTGTTGGGGTCCCCTTGAAACATTTAGATTGTGGACTGTGATACTTGCAGAGTGTTTCTGTATTTGTAGCATATGTGCTGTCACAATGATGAAGCTGTTTTCTTAATTTGGTGGTGCTTTTTCTTAAGCTGCAGCGTGTTCAGCTCTCTCAGCCACTGCAGGGTAAAGTGACACATTTAATTTAGCCTCCCTTAAAACTATTTGTAAAGTGTTACCATATATATTATTTAAAACAAAGTGAGATGTTTTTATTTACCTGTGTAAATTTTATAAAAGTGCACTTAAGTGAAATTATAATTGCCACTCATCTAGGAAGAAATCAAGCCATAAATGATTCAGCAAAATATTGTGCAAACATTTCACTTGAACACTAAAACAAGTACATTTACATGTATGCATTTAGCAGACGCTTTTATCCAAAGCGACTTACAGTACATTCCGGCTATACATTTTTTTGTCAGTATGTAAGTATATTATATAACAACACTCAAGATTCTTGTTCTAAAACTTTATACTGCATCAGCTGTCAAAGGAGAAACTCTCTCAGCTGAAACACTCATTTCTGAAATACACAAAAGTGATTTTTTTTTAAACCTGATCACAATTCATGAGCATTGTTTAACCATCATTAACCAATGAGGAATGATACAAAGTGGTGTTCTCTACAGTTATGCCAGCAAGCATATTTAGTTCAATAACAATAATCAGTAGTGATATTGAAAGTTAAATCATTCTTTAGCATGTTTCAGTAATATATCTCACTGTATCCTCAAAGTAATGCATTTGCTGAGCACTTTCTGATCATCATAATACATACTGAACATGCACACAATTTAAAACATTTATGCTTTCTGGTTGTTGGATAGGTTATAAATAGTACCTCTTTGTGCATTAGCTAACAAATTATATATAGTTATTTCCTTTTCCCTGTTTAGTTCTCCTAAAACAAGACTATGTCAAAACCTAATTTTGACACAATTTTAATTTTGTTGAAATGTTTTATGTTGGACATTAAATCTAATTTTGTATATATTTTATAGTTTATCCATTGTGTGGATGACCTATTTCCTTTGTAAACATGGGTTCTTTGAAAAGCACCTCACCTTGAACTTTGGATCACCCAGCTGCGAGATCAGCAATGGGTGTCCCCGCTTGGTTGTCTTGAGGGGCTGGTCTCGGGCATTACAATCCTAGGCTGAAATTGGGTCCAACTCTGACCCTGTCACTGCACAACACCCTAATAACAAACAATCAATATACTGGCAATGTGGTTCCATGTATAATGTAGTTCAGCCTCTCATTGTTTAAGATGGTATGAGTGATTATTTTCTCATGCTGAGTGATAAGCAGATGCATGTGCATGATTAAATAGTAGCTGTCAAATACATGACAATTGCATGATAACAGCTCATACTCTTTGTTTTATTTGAGTTCCTTCAGATGAGATATTCTCTTAATGTGTATTGTGATTTTTTTTCGAGGAAGGAATGCATGCTTTTGATACATATTGTATTGGCTTCAAAGTTTATTTTGTGTGCTAACTATATTGTGTGCAGTTTTAGCAATGTGGTTTGAGAAATTAAACTGATCATCAATCACAACTCCAAGGTTTCTAGCTGTTTTTGAAGAAGTTATGGATGATGAGCCTAACTGGAAGGTGAAATTGTGATGAAGTGATTGGTTTGCTGTAACTACAAGCAGTCCTGTCGTAGCTCGGTTGAGTTGAAGGTGATGGTCCTTCATCCACAAATACATTTCTGTTAGACAAGCTGAAATGCGAGCAGCCATCGTCGGATCATCAGAATGGAATGAGAGGAAGAGTTGAGTCTCATCAGCATAGCAGAGATATGAAAAGCCATGTTTCTGAATGACAGAACCTGATGATGCCATGAGGACAGAGAAGAGAAGTGATACAAGAGAAGATAGCTAGATGTTGCGACTTGAGCACCTCACATCTCCAAGACACCTTGAAGGACCTATCTGAGGCAAGACTCAAACCACTGGAGTGCGGATCCTGAGATGTCCTTTGCCAGTAGGGTTGACAGGAGGATCTGGTGGTTTACCATATTAAAAACATGTATTTATTTATTTTGTATTTATTTAGTCATTTAGCAGACGCTTTTATCCAAAGCGACTTACAAATGACATTATAGATCAATCAAAACCAACAAAAGAGCAATAATATGCAAGTGCTATTACAAGTCCTGGTTAGCCTAATGCTGTACACGTAGGAAGGTTTTTTGTTTGTTTTTTTTTTTTAGAAAACTAGTATGTAAAATATAGAAAAATTAAACTTAGTGTTAGTTTTACAAGAAAAACTAGCAGTTAGAGAATAAATATGCAATTAATAGAGGGTCAAATGTTTTTTTTATTTTTTTTTTATAAAAAGAAGACAGATTAGATCAAATAGAATTAGAATAGAGAGTGCTAGAGTTAGAGGGTCAAATAAAGATGGAATAGATGTGACATTTCTTGAAGATGGGTAAGGATTGAGTTAGGCAGGTCATTCCACCAGATGGGAACAGTTAATGAAAAAGTCTGTGAAAGGGATTTTATGTCTCTTTGGGATGGTACAGTAATGCGTCGTTCACTTGCAGAATGCAAGCTTCTAGAGGGCATACAAATCTGAAGTAATGAATTTAGGTAAAGGGGTGCAGAGCCAGAGGTGGTTCTGTAGGCAAACATTAATGCCTTGAATTTAATGCGAGCAGCTATTGGTAGCCAGTGCAAATTGATGAACAGAGGTGTGACGTGCGTTCTTTTCGGCTCATTAAAGATTCAACTTGCAGCAGCGTTTTGGATTAATTGAAGAGGTTTGATTGAACTGGCTGGAAGACCTGCCAAGAGAGCATTGCAATAGTCAAGTCTGGACAGAACAAGAGCCTGAACAAGGAGTTGTGTTGCATGTTCTGAGAGAAAGGGCCTGATCTTCTTAATATTATATAATTCAAATCTACAGGACCAGGCAGTTTTAGTAATGTGGTCTGTGGAATTCAGCTTATCATCAATCACAACTCCAAGGTTTCTGGCTGTTTTTGAAGGAGCTATGGTCGATGAGCCGAATTGGAAGGTGAAATTGTGATGAAACGATGGGTTTGCTGAAACCACAAGCAGTTATGTCTTAGCTAGGTTTAGTTGAATGTGATGGTCCTTCATCCAGCTAGAAATGTCCGCTAGACATGCTGAGATGCGAGCAGCTATCGTCAGATCATCAGGATGGAATGAGAGGTAGAGTTGAGTGTCATCAGCATAGCAGTGATATGGAAAGCCATGTTTATGAATGACAGAACCTAGTGAAGCCATGTAGACAGAAAAGAGAAGTGGTCCAAAAACTGAGCCCTGTGGCACCCCTGTAGCTAGATGTTGCGACTTGGATACTTCACCTCTCCAAGATACTTTGAAGGACCTATCTGAGAGGTAAGAGTCAAACCACTGGAGTGCAGTTCCTGAGATGCCCTTTCTCATCAGGGTTGACAGGAGGATCTGGTGGTTGACCGTATCAAAAGCAGCAGACAGATCTAGCAATATACGTAATGAAGACTTAGAAGCCATTCTTGCAAGTCTTAGATCTTCAACAACTGAGAGCAAGGCAGTTTCGGTGGAATGTCCACTTCTGAAGCCAGATTGGTTACTGTCCAGGAAGTTGTTCTGTGTGAGAAAGGCAGTGACTTGGTTGAACACAACTCGTTCAAGTGTTTTTCCAATGAAAGGTAGAAGGGAAACGTCTCGGTTACGTATGTAACCCTCGTTCCCTGAAGGAGGGAACGGAGACGTCACGTCGGAGGACCGACGAATTGGGATCTCGCTTAGAGACCTATCCACTTGAGTGTAAACTAAACGAACCAATGCACATTGGCATGCGATTATTGCATCCAGCTGCCGCTGATCACAGCGTGAGCATAAATAGGCAGCAGGTGCAGAATCAGGTTTTCGCTGAGGAGCCGAGCGGGGCCCGGCCGCTCAGCGGTGGTACAGGAGCCGTGGCGGCGGGGCGTGGCGTCTCCGTTCCCTCCTTCAGGGAACGAGGGTTACACGTAACCGAGGCGTTCCCTATCAGTCGGTCACTCTCGGCGTCACGTCGGAGGACCGACGAATTGGATCCCTACCAAAGGCCCACGGATACTGCCCCTTCCAGTGTCCCGTGGAGGCCTCCTGTGCCGTTATTTTCTGGCGCGGGTTAGGGCCCCATAGGAAGATCCGTTACTGTTGCTATGGCACTACCCACTCAGTAGGACTGGATAACACTGGGAAAAGCGTGCCGTTCAGCTCAGAACAGAGGCGGCTGCGGAAGCCCTTACCTTCCCGAGGAGGTTCAGAGGCAGTTACACATATGGACAATAGTCAGATGCATATGGAAGATTGGAGGTGATTGTTAACCTCTTGGAGTAGCAGGAAGTCTGCCGGAAACACGGGCTCTAAGGCTAACCGTGGAAATACACATATGGGATCTGAACGGTCTCTACATATGGAACCCAGCCCTCTACCGGTTCTCAAGGATTCATCGAGTGAGGGCCTGGTGCGGGACGCTCCGCCCGTCCAGCTGCCGAGGATGGAGGAGCTCGACAGGGTCTACAGTGGACTCTCTGGAGCAGTTTTAGCAAGCCGACCCGAAACCGGGGCCCCTCAGTGCTTCTACCCGTTTGAGGTGAGAACACAGGAGGAAACCGGTTCCACACGAAGGCTATAGAATCTAGCGAATGTGTTCGGGGTCGCCCAGCCCGCAGCTCTACAAATATCTGTCAGTGAGGCGCCACGAGCCAGCGCCCAGGAGGACGCTACACTTCTCGTGAGTGAGCTCTCAACCTGAAGCGGGCAAGGCACACCCTGTGCCTGATAAGCCAGGGTGATGGCATCCACTATCCAGTGGGCCATCCTCTGCTTGGAGCATTCCCTTTCTGCCGGCCTCCGTGACAGACAAAGAGCTGGTCTGAGGTCCTGAAGCTTTGCGTCCTGTCAACGTAATGTCTTAATGCTCGGACGGGACAAAGCAAAGCCAGGGCTGGGTCTGCCTCCTCCGGGGCAGCGCTTGCAGGCTCACCACTTGGTCTCTAAATGGAGTAGTGGGAACCTTGGGCACATAGCGGGCCGGGCCTCAGGATTATCTGGGAATCCGCGGTCCAAACTGTAGGCACGAATTGTCGACCGAAAATGCGGTCGCTGAATCGCATAGCCGAGTCTGATGGTGCGGAGGAGCCAGCGAGGCGGGTTGGGGAGCGCTAGCCAGGCCCCCAGAACCGTACTAGTGACACCAACGAACCCACTGACGCAGCGGTGGGGCAGCGAGGGGAACGCAGGGACCCGGCTCGGGCGTCTCGTTGCGGTCCGAGCGGGGTCGGCGTGTGTGGCACGCTACCTGCGTTCCGGCAGAGGGTGCGTGAGTAGTGCGATTGACCGCCCTCTCGAACCGCCCACAGCTGCCCACTGGCGAGAGAGGAGGGTGAGTGTAACTCAAGTTTGACTCGTTCACAACCCCGTCCCTCTGGGGACCCAGAGATAGAAACTGCTCTTTTGTCGAGGTTTTGGGTACCACTGACCGTGAGGCCAGTGGCAGAAAAGGAAACAAAATATTCTCCGCCCAGCCCTCCTCCGGGGGAGGGAGTGGTGCGTTCACCATCTCCCGAAGAGCAAACATCTCCATCCCTGGGTCGTCCGTCTCAGGGCCGCTTGCTTCGACGCTTGCCGCCTGGTCTGGCGGGGGCCTGGACGGGCGGGGCGGCTGCCCTGCGGCCGGCTCCACGGCGCTGCTTGGCTGGAGGCTGCTGCGTGGGAGCGGGGGCGGCGGCAGGGGGCCGCCCTCGGCGACGAGTAGACCGAGGCACTGCCGGCGGCGGCCGGGTGGAGGCAGCAGCTGCACGCCGGGGCAGGATGTGCCGGATTGCCTCAGTCTGCTTCTGTGTAGCGGAGAACTGCTGGGCGAAGTTCTCCACCGTCGCCGAACAGGCGGTCTGGGACACGGGGCATTCAGGAACCGTGCCTTGTCTACCTCCTTCATGTCGGCCAGACACAGCCAGAGGTGGCGTTCCTGGACCACCATGGTGGACATCGCCGCGGCCCAGAGACGCGCCGTAACCTTCGCTCGCCGTGGCGAGGTCCGTGGCGGTCCGAAGCTCACTGAGAACTCCTGGGTCGTGACCACCCTCGTGCAGGTCCCTCAGTGCCTTGGCCTGGTGAACCTGCAACAACGCCATAGCGTGTGGGGCTGAAGCAGCTTCTCCGCGGGCCGCATAGGCACTGCCGGTCAGGGCCGACAGTGCCTACAGGCCGGGAGGGAGCAACGGATTACAGCGCCAGGTAGAAGCGGTCCTTGGACACAATTGCATCGCAACCGATCGCTCCACCGGCGGGACCTCCGTATACCCCCGCACCGCTCCGCCGTCAAGGGTGGCGAGGGAGGATGAGCTACTGGAGCGGTTTCTGGCAGTGAAAGGTGCCGTCCATGTTCCAGTGAGCTCATCATGCACTTCCGGGAAGAAAGGCACCGGGGTGGGGCCCTGAGAACCAGCGCGGGCCACCCCGAGAAACCAATCGTCCAGCCTTGAGAGTTCGGGACACGGTGGAGGCCTCCACTCGAGCCCAACACTCTCAGCGGCCCGGGCAAGCATAGCCACCATTTTCGGATCCGAATCCGGCACCGCTGACCGCCCGGAGGGTGGCAGCGGTACTGAACCATCATCTCCGGATTGGTCTGACTCACCCTCCAATGTAGCGATCGACATCCGATCGTCGGGGGGAGCGCCAAAGGATACAAGCGGTACCCCCCCTCCATGGGAGGGGCCAGCCCGTTCCCTAGGCAGCTCCATCGGTAGCGAAGTGCCGGTAACAGGAGGAGCCCTCGCTGTTTTAGGGGAATTCCTCACTGTCACCGTAAGACCAGCACCAGAGTCTTGAGGCACTCTCAGATAGGTAAGTGGAGCAGAACGATAAACACCGCTCGGCTCCGAAGCGAAAAGCTGAATATGCGCTGCACCTGCTGCCTATTTATGCTCACGCTGTGATCAGCGGCAGCTGGATGCAATAATCGCATGCCAATGTGCATTGGCTCGTTTAGTTTACACTCGAAGTGGATAGGTCTCTCTAAGCGAGATCCCAATTCGTCGGTCCTCCGACGTGACGTCGAGAGTGACCGACTGATAGGGAACTGGTTTATAGTTCCCTAAAAAGAAGAGAACCCCGGCAACCAACATTTCTGTTTACTGCCATCTGGCAAGCGCTTCAAGAGCATGATGGCAAAAACTGCGAGACTGAGGAGATTATACCCTGTATAATTTATTATGTGATAAATAAAGAAACCTTGACCTTGACCTTGACCTTGAGTTGGGTTAAGAGTGGGTTTCTTAAGAAGTGTGGTTATACGAGCCTGTTTAAATGCTGAGGGAAACATTCCAGTGTGAAGGGATGTGTTAACGATGTGAATGAGTGCAGGAACAACTGCAGGAGAAATAGCTTGAAGGAGATGAGATGGAATAGGATCAAGCAGACAAGTAGTAGGATGACTGGAAAGGATGAGTTTAGAGTCTTCTGCCTCAGAGAGTTGAGAGAAGTATGTGAACGAGTTTATGTTTGAAGGTAAGATGTGTTTGACAGATTGTGGTGTGGAAAATTGTGCAGTGAGGTTTGTAATTTTATTAATGAAGAATGTGCCAAAGTCGCCAGCTGTTAGAGTTGATGAAAGAGGGGGAGGAGGAGGACAAAGACATCGAAACAAAAAAAAACATCGGACAGATCCAACAAGATAATACTAAAGAACTGGAGGTCACTCTTGACAGTCTTACAGCTTTAGCAACTGAGAGCAAGGCAGTCTCGGTTGAATGTTCACTTCTAAAACCAGACTGGTTGCGGTCCAGGAGTTGAGTTTATGTATGCATGCATTGCATGCACGTTTTATCGTCACATTTTAGAAACTGTTTCTGAAATATATGGACTAAACTACAATAGAACTATAAAATTGTCACTGTTCACTACTGTATTGTTGACCCTGGAACAATATTTTAATCCAAAAATTGTTCCTTACACCTAAACCTAACCTTACCCCTGAGTAATCCCTTAAGTCAGAGGAAATTGTAGATGAATGACACTGATGTACAAGCAACAAACCCTGAATATAAGCCTAAACTTCACACAAATTATAAACTATTATCCTATCAGATAATAACAATGTTGTTCCAGGGTCAACAAAGATGTTGATTCAGGAACATGTCACACTTGGTGAAGTCAGTTTCTGCGACAGTGAGTCCATTGTGCCAGTCATATATTTACTTACTGCGACATGCTTCTTCCTTATTTAATAAGACAGTAAATACAACCCAGAACTACACAAATAATTTATACTGTTTACACTGAGCACTCACTTTTATAGTGAAATGAGCAATAAACAAACAAAATAAAAATCATTTTCCAAGAAATTTCAGATCATAATGTACAGTGTAAGACTGAACTTTTGAGCCCAAGATCCCTGACGATGGCCCTGTTGAAAGACAACATCTGCTGTACCTATATAAGAGATGAGAGGAAAAAAAATACAGCGCAGATTGTAGAATTGAGGCATTTTATTTAGGCTAATTTTATGTGAATTACATCAAATGCTTTGGTCCTACTTTCAGATTGATGAAATAAGAACACTCCAACACTTTGATCGTATGTTTTACAGTTGTTATGGCACTAGCAGCTTGGCTAAAAGCCATAGTCTTGAGATGCAAAATGCAGCATAATGAAAACAAGACAAAACAGCATTTCTTGTTGCAACAAGACAAATAAAATGACCCTGTTTACACTGAATACACACTTATCACTAGATATTCCGTCGTGATCTCATGAAAATTCTTATATGTTTTGCATAAAATGTGGTTCTATAAAAACACACATTTAATTTACATTTTTTACAGGTACTAAAATGTACAATACTGATTTATTTTCAGCATCTAAACATACAAATATTCAAGTATTTTAAGCATTTAAACATACAAATGGATGTATTGACGACATCTAAAAATGAATCCTTATGAAAATCACGGCATTCATTTTATTCTTAATTGTTTTAGTTGTCATATCAATTACATTGTTTCCAGTTGCATCATAAAATTGTTTACTCATTTTGTTGTGTGACTTCTCGTTTCCAATTGTTTTGTTCTGACCAGTGGAAGTTTTGAGTTTGGCTCCGTCAAGCCAATTATTTATTGTCTATTTTCTGTCTTAAAATAAACTTTATACAGCATAATTTTCGTTTCTATAACGTGTGAATATATCCCCATCACAGTTTGCAACAAAAACCATCAGATTTTCACAAAAACAATAAAAAACAATAAAACAATATAAAAACACTTTATTTTTTATTTCCAGAGTAAGTCACACAGATAAGTATCATAGAAAGCTGTTCTAAGACAAAGAGTCCACTTCGTGAGTACGAGACCGAACAAAGGTGATGAATGTGTGACAAGTGCAGGTGCTCAGCACTCAGATGATAGTGATTGGGTGAAGAAGAAGAATTTTTTAATCGTCACATACACAATTATACAGAATATAACCAGCAGTGAAATTTGTTATTTGTACTTTTAAAAAGAAAATGCTCAACAATTATAGAGCATTATAAAAACGAATTATCATGAGCTTTTGTGATTTGTATGGGGTTGGGGTGGTAAAAAATAATGGATTACAGTGCTGTAT
Organism: Gymnocypris eckloni scoliostomus; assembly: GCA_027564155.1. Taxonomy (NCBI): domain Eukaryota; kingdom Metazoa; phylum Chordata; class Actinopteri; order Cypriniformes; family Cyprinidae; genus Gymnocypris; species Gymnocypris eckloni. The sequence goes on along the minus strand of CM050413.1, from coordinate 40,148,703 downwards.
GGCAATTTTTAAATTTTTTTTTTTTTTAAGTAATGTTTTAGAAATGTTTGGTAACAGTTTATCTTAGGGTATCTTAACCAGTTGCTTATTAGCATGCATATTACTAGAATATTAGCGATGTATTAGTAGTAATTAAGCAAATATGAATGTATATGTATGTCTTATACATACACTTATACATATATTTTTTACAAATATGTCTTATTCTACATCCCTAATCCTACCCACTACCTAAATTTAACAACTACCTTACTAACAATTAATAAGTAGCAAATGAGGAATTTATTGAGGATAAGTTATAGTTAATAGTGAATAAGTGTTCTCTTATAAGTCTTATAATACAGTAATAATAATGTAAATTAAAATACAGTAAGGAGTACTGTAAATTAAAATACAGTAACCACACTGTAACCATTCTTAAAATGTTCAGCAATCTTTTTACAGTGTATCTTTTTATGTATCAGAAAACCACACACCAACATTCAAATCATGCTTTTCCTTGCATGCCCGGAAAAGTGTTGTAATATAAGAACATACATAATGATATTATTATTTGAAACATTAGAATAATAATTAGTACATTGATGTATATTTATATACTGTATATATACAGGTGCTGGTCATATAATTAGAATATCATCAAAAAGTTGATTTATTTCACTAATTCCATTCAAAAAGTGAAACTTGTATAATGTATACATTCATTCCACACAGACTGATATATTTCAAGTGTTTATTTCTTTTAATTTTGATGATTATAACTGACAACTAATGAAAACCCCAAATTCAGTATGTCAGAAAATTAGAATATTACTTAAGACCAATACAAAGAAAGGATTTTTAGAAATCTTGGTCAACTGAAAAGTATGAACATGAAAAGTATGAGCATGTACAGCACTCAATACTTAGTTGGGGCTCCTTTTGCCTGAATTACTGCAGCAATGCGGCGTGGCATGGAGTCGATCAGTCTGTGTGGCACTGCTCAGGTGTTATGAGAGCCCAGGTTGCTCTGATAGTGGCCTTCAGCTCTTCTGCATTGTTGGGTCTGGCATATCGCATCTTCCTCTTCACAATACCCCATAGATTTTCTATGGGGTTAAGGTCGAGTTTGCTGGCCAATTAAGAACAGGGATACCATGGTCCTTAAACCAGGTACTGGTAGCTTTGGCACTGTGTGCAGGTGCCAAGTCCTGTTGGAAAATGAAATCTGCATCTCCATAAAGTTGGTCAGCAGCAGGAAGCATGAAGTACTCTAAAACTTCCTGGTATACGGCTGTGTTGACCTTGGACCTCAGAAAACACAGTGGACCAACACCAGCAGATGACATGGCACCCCAAACCATCACTGACTGTGGAAACTTTACACTGGACCTCAAGCAACGTGGATTCTGTGCCTCTCCTCTCTTCCTCCAGACTCTGGGACCCTGATTTCCATCAGAGAACATAACTTTGGACCACTCAGCAGCAGTCCAGTCCTTTTTGTCTTTAGCCCAGGCGAGACGCTTCTGACGCTGTCTGTTGTTCAAGAGTGGCTTGACACAAGGAATGCGACAGCTGAAACCCATGTCTTGTATACGTCTGTGCGTAGTGGTTCTTGAAGCACTGACTCCAGCTGCAGTCCACTCTTTGTGAATCTCCCCCACATTTTTGAATGGGTTTTGTTTCACAATCCTCTCCAGGGTGCGGATATCCCTTTTGCTTGTACACTATTTTCTTCCACATCTTTTCCTTCCCTTCGCCTCTCTATTAATGTGCTTGGACACAGAGCTCTGTGAACAGCCAGCCTCTTTTGCAATGACCTTTTGTGTCTTGCCCTCCTTGTGCAAGGTGTCAATGGTTGTCTTTTGGACAACTGTCATGTCAGCAGTCTTCCCCATGATTGTGTAGCCTACAGAACTAGACTGAGAGACCATTTAAAGGCCTTTGCAGGTGTTTTGAGTTAATTAACTGATTAGAGTGTGGCACCAGGTGTCTTCAATATTGAACCTTTTCACAATATTCTAACTTTCTGAGATACTGAATTTGGTGTTTTCATTAGTTGTCACTTATAATCATCAAAATTAAAAGAAATACACACTTGAAATATATCAGTCTGTGTGAAATGAATGTATACATTATACAAGTTTCACTTTTTAATGGAACTAGTGAAATAAATAAACTTTTGATGATATTCTAATTATATGACCAGCACCTGTATATATATATATATATATATATATATATATATATATACATATATATATATATGTATATATATATACATATATATATATATGTATATATATATATATATATATATATATATATATTAGGGTGGGCATAGATTAATTTTTTAATCTAGATTAATCTAGATTAATTTTGGAATTAATCTAGATTAATCTAGATTAAAATGGCTCATTTGAATTCTGCGAAGGCATTCAGAATATGTGTGTTACCCAAATAATGGCTAAAAGTAAGTCTTAGAGAACGGGTTTCTCAAGCCAGGTGGCGCATTAGACCAGGGGCTCATCTCCTGTTTCCAAAATGAATCACAAACTGCTTGAGAAAGCTGTTCTACTATGATAATTGGTGATGAAAATAAACTATGTTCAATAAGATGTACTTGTGTTTACTAACTGTTTATTCAGTTAAACATGAATTTTGAACTGTAGGCCTACATAAGAGGTCGTGATGAACTGTTTACAGTTTCCATTGGGAAGCTTCTTAAAAATACATTTTCCCTGAAGCAAACCCGGCTACCTCCATTAAAACAGTGGGTAGTACAATTCAAAAACGAAAAATTCTACCTGTTAAATTATGTTTTTATTAATGTGTACACCTTACAGTAATGTGTAAGCCTACACCTTACAGTAATGCACATACAGTAATTACGTGTTATATTCGCGGTTGTGGATAGAAGGGATACATCTAGTACCGGAAACCAACAATAAATATTTTTTCTACATTTTAGATTGTGTTTTATTAACGTCTACACCAACCCCAACCCTAAACATACCCTTACAGTAATGCAGATATATTAAATATTGTTGTTCAGCGTGAGAAATAGGATGCAATATTGATGCGCGCATGCTAATAAGCCGAGGTAAGAAAATTTGACGGGTAGGATAAAATGTCAGGACACAGGCTCCGGTGAGCTCACTTGCTCTTAAAATCTCCGTAATTTTGGTCATACAGATAAAAGTAGCCGAATACATCTTTCGAATCTGTAAAGACTCTACGTTTATTTGTGTGCACTCAGAATAACAACGAAACGTTGCGCTTTTAAGCAAACAGGATGCGCTTTAGGTCTCATGTGAACTTGAGAATTCACTCCCGTGTCACCCTCTGCTTGAACCTGTGTGTATGCCTAACGTCACTGTGAAATTACCACATCAAACGTGACGTGCTAACATGGATGCAGCTATGAAGCCGCCGGTGTCGACAGAACACCTGTCCTGCAGCAAACGCGCTTCCACACAAACACTTCAATAGCGCACATTTCTCTAGGTTAACATCATATTGAGCGGCCATGTAAAGTTGCTACTACATACATCTTTCAGATGAAAAGCCATATTTGAGGTTGATGAATGATAGATGAGCGTTTGGATGTCCTGTCCGATTGTATTACCACACAGACCAGCCGTTAACAATCTGTTCATCACGGACTGCGAGCCTCTAGTTCGAAGACTTCGTTCTCGCCCCCTACGCAATTAGGTATACATCCGCTAAAATATCAGGGTGAAAGTCATCATAGCTTGCGTAGTATAGACCCAGCTCCCAACCCAACTTTGAGAATAGATTAACGGCGATATTTTTTTTATCGCCGATAAGAGTCTCGCGTTAACGCAGCACGTTAACGCCGATAACGGCCCACCACTAATATATATATATATACTATACTATACAATTGTACTTGCCTGCAAGTTTCTGCAAGTAGCATTTTCAGCAGGGTGCTAAGAAAGTGCAGGTCAATTATATTTATATTAACATAAATAAAATGGGTGATTATTACATCCTAGTTATTCCTGCAAAACACGTGATATAATGCAAACAAAACTAAAGAGCTGAAATTGTGCCAGCCATCGAGTTGTACATCCCTGTTTACATCCTGATCGTAAGATCACAAATTAAGCATTATGATAAGACATTTCTGTTCAGGAACAAGGAACAAGGAAGAAGGAATAAATAAACATAAAACACGTCAAACTTGAATACGCTTTATACAGAAGTATCTGCAAAATGTGTAAAATTGATCTTTATCCACTTCTTTTATTTCGTTATGAGAAGCCACCACTGCCACTGAATCAAATAAAGGAAAGGACGTGACGTGTGGCCAAGTATGGAAACCCATACTCGGAATTGGTGCTCTGAATTTTAACCCATCCAAGTGCCTTGCTCAAGGGTCTCACCTTGATGTCGTGGCATTGACGGTGGAGAAGCGCTGTACATTCACTCCCCCCACCTTTAAACCCTGTCGTACCTGAGACTCAAACCCACGACCTTTGAGTTACAGGTCCGACTCTCTATCTATTAGGCCACAACTGCCCCCCGTGGGGGGTACTCATATTAACTAAACCACAATATGAGTAAATGCATTCTGCACCAATACTTAAGACATCCTGTGTTGAAACATGATTTATAAATAAATTATTTTTATCATAAATGATATATACATTGCTCAGCGTAAACGAGTACACCCCTTTGAAAAGTAAAATTTTAAACAATATCTCAATGAACACAAAAAACATTTCCAAAATGTTGATAAGACTAAGTTTAATATAACTTTATTGTCACTAGTAACAAGTACCAGCGAAATTAGCCATCCACCTGTCCATACATACACAACATACATATGACAACAGGGTAGACAGAACAGGAAGACAGGGTATGTAAGAAAAATACAGCATTTACATGAGGAAAGAGAGGAGGAAAAAAAAAACGTTTTACCCCCAGACTATGCTCCATTGGGGAGTACAGTGTGAGAACAGAAAAAAAACACCTCAGCACAAAAGCACATATACCATAAACACATGACTTGCAACAGGGGGAGATCTATAATGTGATCTATAATGCACAATACAAATAAATGTTACTTGACTTGACATACAATTACTTGAATATAATCAGGTATTGGGATATTTCAGAAACTAAGACATGCACTTCTATTTATGGTTGTTCTCTTTTGGAAATATGGAACAATTTTATTTAATTTTATTTCCCCCCACAAATGCAATGAAATGTAAAATGTAGTTTTGTTGAAAGACAACATCTGCTGTACCTATATAAGAGATGAGAGAAAAAAAATACAGCGCAGATTGTAGAATTGAGGCATTTTATTTAGGCTAATTTTATGTGAATTACATCAAATGCTTTGGTCCTACTTTCAGATTGATGAAATAAGAACACTCCAACACTTTGATCGTATGTTTTACAGTTGTTATGGCACTAGCAGCTTGGCTAAAAGCCATAGTCTTGAGATGCAAAATGCAGCATAATGAAAACAAGACAAAACAGCATTTCTTGTTGCAACAAGACAAATAAAATGACCCTGTTTACACTGAATACACACTTATCACTAGATATTCCGTCGTGATCTCATGAAAATTCTTATATGTTTTGCATAAAATGTGGTTCTATAAAACACACATTTAATTTACATTTTTTACAGGTACTAAAATGTACAATACTGATTTATTTTCAGCATCTAAACATACAAATATTCAAGTATTTTAAGCATTTAAACATACAAATATTCAAGTATTTTAAGCATTTAAACATACAAATGGATGTATTGACGACATCTAAAAATGAATCCTTATGAAAATCACGGCATTCATTTTATTCTTAATTGTTTTAGTTGTCATATCAATTACATTGTTTCCAGTTGCGTCATAAAATTGTTTACTCATTTTGTTGTGTGACTTCTCGTTTCCAATAATAGGCCTACTATCGATTGATTGTTTTGTTCTGACCAGTGGAAGTTTTGAGTTTGGCTCCGTCAAGCCAATTATTTATTGTCTATTTTCTGTCTTAAAATAAACTTTATACAGCATAATTTTCGTTTCTATAACGTGTGAATATATCCCCATCACAGTTTGCAACAAAAACCATCAGATTTTCACAAAAACAATAAAAAACAATAAAACAATATAAAAACACTTTATTTTTTATTTCCAGAGTAAGTCACACAGATAAGTATCATAGAAAGCTGTTCTAAGACAAAGAGTCCACTTCGTGAGTACGAGACCGAACAAAGGTGATGAAAGTGTGACAAGTGCAGGTGCTCAGCACTCAGATGATAGTGATTGGGTGAAGAAGAAGAATTTTTTAATCGTCACATACACAATTATACAGAATATAACCAGCAGTGAAATTTGTTATTTGTACTTTTAAAAAGAAAATGCTCAACAATTATAGATTGTTTGGTAACAGTTTATCTTAGGGTATCTTAACCAGTTGCTTATTGGCATGCATATTACTAGAATATTAGCGATGTATTAGTAGTAATTAAGCAAATATGAATGTCTTATTCTACATCCCTAATCCTACCCACTACCTAAATTTAACAACTACCTTACTAACAATTAATAAGCAGCAAATTATGAATTTATTGAGGGATAAGTTATAGTTAATAGTGAATAAGTGTTCTCTTATAAGTCTTATAATACAGTCATAATAATGTAAATTAAAATACAGTAAGGAGTACTGTAAATTAAAATACAGTAACCACACTGTAACCATTCTTAAAATGTTCAGCAATCTTTTTACAGTGTATCTTTTTATGTATCAGAAAACCACACACCAACATTCAAATCATGCTTTTCCTTGCATGCCTGGAAAAGTGTTGTAATATAAGAACGTCTCGGTTACTTGCGTAATCCCCGTTCCCTGAAGGAGGGAACGGAGACGTAACGTCAGAGTGACTGACTAATGGGATCTCGCCGGAGAGCCCAATCACCTTCGAGTGTTAACAAAACCAGCCAATGACAGTTGGCGTGCGTGTTCGCCACACACGCACTCCGCCCACGGTGCGGGTATAAAAAGGCGGCGTGCAAACGCACATCAGTTTTTTGCTGAGGAGCCGAGACTGTGTGCCCCGGCCATACAGCGGTGGTACAGCAACTATGGCGACGTTCCCTATCAGTCAGTCACGTTCGACGTAACGTCAGAGTGACTGACTAGTGGGATCCCTTGGAAAACGCCACTATTGCTGACCCCCTCCAGTGCTCTGCAGAAGCCGGCAAGTCCCCCCACACCAGTTGGGATGGATGATAGGACAGGGTTTTCCACATCCCGCATAAGGAGGTATCATGTGGAGATTACACGTATGGACTGGCCAAGGGCAGTACCACATACGGGAGTCTCTGAGGTAGACCCAGCCCGCCTGGGATGAGATAGCTACACAGCAGAGAAGGCAGAGGGTTCTGCCAGGGAAGACATGGGCTCACCAAGGGGGGAAGCCGTACCGTGGAATAATACACATGTGGGATCATCAAGGGGGAATCACTACACATGGGCACCTAGCCCAGCACAAGGGTTGACCTTGGGCAACGTACGAGTATTGGACCTGGCGTCTGGTGCTCCGCCACACCTGACTGCCGAGGGTGCGGGAGGAACTTCAACAGGGTTCGCCGTGGGGAACTGAACTGAGAAGCAACAGGGCGCACGTATCCGGTCCGTAGAGGGGAATGGCGCAGCAAGCGTGATTGACACCGAGCGGGTTCCAGTGTTACTGACCATCCGTTACAAGTACACGGGAGGACACTGGCTCTATACGGAGATTGTAAAACCTCGCAAACGTATTAGGTGTCGCCCAGCCGGCAGCTTTACAAATGTCTGCTATTGAGGCGCCTCGCGCCAAAGCCCAAGAGGAAGCAACGCCTCTCGTAGAGTGTGCTCTCACACCAAGGGGGCACGGTAAGCGCCGGGCCTGATAGGCCAAGACTATAGCCTCCACTATCCAGTGGGCGAGTCTTTGTTTGGAGACAGCTCTTCCCTTCTGTTGTCCTCCGAAGCAGACAAAGAGCTGGTCTGAGGTCCTGAAGCTCTGCGTGCGGTCCACATAAATGCGCAAGGCACGAACGGGACAGAGCAGAGCAATGGCTGGGTCTGCCTCCTCCCGGGGCAGCGCTTGCAAGTTCACCACCTGGTCCCTGAAGGGCATGGTGGGAACTTTGGGCACATATCCAGGCCGGGGTCTCAGGACCACGAATTCTAGGCACGAATCGTCGACCGAAAATGCTTGCAGGTCCCCTACCCTCTTGTCTTTACTGTGGCCAATGCCGAGAGGAGCACTGTCTTTAGAGACAGAAACTTAAGCTCTACTGACTGCAGAGGCTCAAAGGGGGCCCCCCTCAAGGCCGACAGGACCGAGGGGAGATCCCAAGAGGGTACCAGGTGAGGGCGTGGAGGATTTAGCCTCCTTGCCCCTCTGAGGAACCTGATGACCAGGTCGTGTTTCCCCAGAGACTTACAGTCTACTGCATCATGATGTGCGGCGATAGCGGCGACATACACTTTGAGGGTGGAGGGAGACAGCCTTCGCTCCAACCCATCCTGCAGGAAAGAAAGCTACAGGGGAGAACACCAATCGACGGCGGCAGGGAGAACACCAATCGATGAACAGGTTCCACTTCAGCCTGTAAGCTTGTCTCGTAGACAGAGCCCTGGCAGAAGTGATAGTGTTTACTACCGCTGGAGGTAGCCCACTTAGAACCTCCGCGTCCCGTCCAAGGACCATACGTGGAGATTCCACAAGTCTGGGCGCAGGTGCCAGAGGGTGCCCCCTCTCTGAGAAAGTAGATCCCTCCTCAGAGGAATTTGCCAAGGAGGGGCTGTCGCGAGGAGCATCAGTTCTGGAAACCACGTCCGGTTGGGCCAGTAAGGCGCCACCAAGAGGACTTTCTCCTCGTCCTCCCTGACCTTGCACAGGGTCTGTGCGAGAAGGCTCACTGGGGGAAACGCATATATGCTCGGGGTGGAGTCGCCATTCTCCCGGAAGGGCGTGCTGACGTGAGAGCTCGTCGGCTGCACGGTTGAGCTCGCCTGGGACATGAACGGCGCGAAGCGACCTCAGATGCTTCTGACTCCAAAGGAGGAGATGGCGGGCGAGTTGCGACATGCAACGGGAGCGTAGACCGCCCTGGTGGTTGATGTACGCAACGGTCGCAGTGTTGTCCGAGCGGACCAGTACATGCTTCTCGTGTAGCAGCGTTCTGAAGCGGCGCAGAGCAAGCCATACTGCCAGCAACTCGAGGCAATTGATATGCCACTGCAGCTGGGGCCCTGTCCAGAGCCCCGCGGCTGCGTGCCCGTTGCACATGGCCCCCCAGCCCGTGGCAGAGGCGTCTGTTGAAACAACAATGTGCCTGGATACTTGCTCTAGGGGAACTCCTGCCCGAAGAAACGCAAGGTCCGACCAAGGGCTGAAGGTGCGACGGCAGGACGGGGTGAGTGAGACCCGGTATGTGCCGTGGCGCCATGCCCATCTCGGGACTCGGTCGTGAAGCCAACGCTGAAGCGGTCTCATATGAAGCAATCCGAGCGGCGTGATAGCGGCTGAGGATGCCATATGCCCCAGGAGCCTCTGAAAACGTTTCAGTGGAACCGCCCTCTTGCGCTGGAGAGACTCCAGGCATCTCAGCATTGACTGAGCATGCTCCTCTGAGAGACGTGCTGTGAGGTTGACCGAGTCCAACTCCATGCCGAGAAAAGAGATCCTCTGCGTAGGGGAGAGTTTGCTCTTTTCCCGGTTGACCTGAAGTCCCAACCGGCTGAGGTGACTGAGCACCATATCCCTGTGTTCGCACAACAGTGCTTGAGACTGGGCCAGGATGAGCCAGTCATTGAGGTAGTTGAGGATACGAATGCCTGCTTCCCTTAACGGTACAAGGGCTGCTTCTACGACCTTGGTGAAGACACGAGGCGACAGGGATAGTCCAAAGGGAAGGGCCTTGTACTGGTATGCTCGCCCCTCGAACGCAAAGCGGAGAAACGGTCTGTGTCGAGGGAGGATCGAGACTTGGAAGTAGGCGTCCTTCAGGTCGATTGCTGCAAACCAATCGAAGGGACGGACGCATTGAAAGATGCGTCTCTGCGTCAACATCCTGAACGGGAGCTTGTGAAGGGCCCGGTTCAGAACGCGCAGGTCCAGGATTGGTCGTAACCCACCGTCTTTCTTGGGTACGATGAAGTAGGGGCTGTAGAACCCTGAATTCATCTCGGCTGGAGGGACCGGCTCTATCGCGTCCTAGACAGAACAAAAAGGAAACAAAAGATTCTCCACCCGGCCCTCCTCCAGGGGAAGGAGTGGTGCGGTCACCATCTCCTGAAGAGCAGGACCCAAAGGCTCCGTGTCCCCCGTCTCAGGGACGCCGCCTACCCTGGCGCTTCACGGGCTTGGCAGGGGCGGAGGCAGGCTGCACTGGTCTCCTGCGGCCAGCTCCACGTTGCGGCCGTAGTGCAGTCTGCTGTTGTGGCCGAGCTGGAGCGGAGGTGGAGGCAGCAGGAGGGCGCCCTCGGCGACGAGCAGACGGAGGGGCTGCAGCCGGCGGTGGGGTGGAGACAGCAGCGGATCGCCGGGGCAGGATGTGACGAAACGCCTCCGTCTGCTTCTGTGTGGCGGAGAACTGTTGGGCAAAGTCCTCCACCGCTGCGCAGGCAGCGCAGCCGAATCGTCCTCTCCAGAACCTAGCTCATCCCCCGATGCAGTGATCGATATCCCGTCATCTGCTGGGGCACCGAATGAGATGCTGGGCCCCGCCCTGTCCGAGGACCCCGCATACTCATCCGGGAACCCCAGACGGTGCGATGTGCTTGAGGAGTGAGAGGCCCGCGGAGACGTACTCGACGGGGAAGCTCTCACTGTGATCCTCAAATCACCCTGGCCCTGAGCCGATGTAGTCCTCCGTCCGGAGGAACTAGAACGGGGCAGAGCAAGGGGGATACCCCCACTTCTAGCGAGGAGGTATCTGGAATGCAACATCGCCATGGTCATGTTCCCACAGTGAGAACATGACTCATCCACGAGCGCTGCCTCAGCGTGCCTAAAGCCCAAGCACGAGGGGCAGCGATCATGACCATCAGATGGAGTCAGGAAACGACCACATCCAGAAACGCACGAGCGGGAAGCCATCTTTAAAAAGACGCCCGTCGCTCGTGGAGCTCTTTTAGATTGCTCTCTTTTTTTTTTTTTTTATATCTCTTTTAGGAGCGCTGAAGCGCCGAGGGGAGGTAGCAGCGTGACCGCAAAGAAAAAGCAGCACTGGACAGCGACCTCCGCTGACGCGCCGTAACACCAACGCTCTTCTGTGAGACTCGTCTTGCGAACACTCTGGAGACTTGCAATGGCTCGGCTCCGAAGCGAAAAGCTGATGTGCGTTTGCACGCGCTCTCCTTTTATACCCGCACCGCGGGGCGGAGTGCGCGTGGCGAAACACGCACGCCAACTGTCATTGGCTTGTTTTGTTAACACTCGAAGGTGATTGGGCTCTCCGGCGAGATCCCATTAGTCAGTCACTCTGACGTTACGTCGAACGTGACTGACTGATAGGGAACATACATAATGATATTATTATTTGAAACATTAGAATAATAATTAGTACATTGATGTATATTTATATACGGTATATATACACAGGTGCTGGTTATATAATTAGAATATCATCAAAAAGTGGATTTATTTTACTAATTCCATTAAAAAAGTGAAACTTGTATAATGTATACATTCATTCCACACAGACTGATATATTTCAAGTGTTTATTTCTTTTAATTTTGATGATTATAACTGACAACTAATGAAAACCCCAAATTCAGTATCTCAGAAAATTAGAATATTACTTAAGACCAATACAAAGAAAGGATTTTTAGAAATCTTGGCCAACTGAAAAGTATGAACATGAAAAGTATGAGCATGTACAGCACTCAATACTTAGTTGGGGCTCCTTTTGCCTGAATTACTGCAGCAATGCGGCGTGGCATGGAGTCGATCAGTCTGTGGCACTGCTCAGGTGTTATGAGAGCCCAGGTTGCTCTGATAGTGGCCTTCTGCATTGTTGTGTCTGGCATATCGCATCTTCCTCTTCACAATACCCCATAGATTTTCTATGGGGTTAAGGTCAGGGGAGTTTGCTGGCCAATTAAGAACAGGGATACCATGGTCCTTAAACCAGGTACTGGTAGCTTTGGCACTGTGTGCAGGTGCCAAGTCCTGTTGGAAAATGAAATCCGCATCTCCGTAAAGTTGGTCAGCAGCAGGAAGCATGAAGTACTCTAAAACTTCCTGGTATACGGCTGTGTTGACCTTGGACCTCAGAAAACACAGTGGACCAAGACCAGCAGATGACATGGCACCCCAAACCATCACTGACTGTGGAAACTTTACACTGGACCTCAAGCAACGTGGATTCTGTGCCTCTCCTCTCTTCCTCCAGACTCTGGGACCCTGATTTCCATCAGAGAACATAACTTTGGACCACTCAGCAGCAGTCCAGTCCTTTTTGTCTTTAGCCCAGGCGAGACGCTTCTGACGCTGTCTGTTGTTCAAGAGTGGCTTGACACAAGGAATGCGACAGCTGAAACCCATGTCTTGTATACGTCTGTGCGTAGTGGTTCTTGAAGCACTGACTCCAGCTGCAGTCCACTCTTTGTGAATCTCCCCCACATTTTTGAATGGATTTTGTTTCACAATTCTCTCCAGGGTGCAATTATCCCTATTGCTTGTACAATTTTTTCTACCACATCTTTTCCTTCCCTTCGCCTCTCTATTAATGTGCTTGAACACAGAGCTCTGTGAACAGTCAGCCTCTTTTGCAATGACCTTTTGTGTCTTGCCCTCCTTGTGCAAGGTGTCAATGGTCGTCTTTTGGACAACTGTCAAGTCAGCAGTCTTCCCCATGATTGTGTAGCCTACAGAACTAGACTGAGAGACTATTTAAAGGCCTTTGCAGGTGTTTTGAGTTAATTAACTGATTAGAGTGTGGCACCAGGTGTCTTCAATATTGAACCTTTTCACAATATTCTAACTTTCTGAGATACTGAATTTGGGGTTTTCATTAGTTGTCAGTTATAATCACCAAAATTAAAAGAAATAAACACTTGAAATATATCAGTCTGTGTGGAATGAATGTATACATTATACAAGTTTCACGTTTTTAATGGAACTAGTGAAATAAATAAACTTTTGATGATATTCTAATTATATGACCAGCACCTGTATATATATATATATATATATATATATATATATATATATATATATATATATATATATATATATATATATATATATATATATACACTATACAATTGTACTTGCCTGCAAGTTTCTGCAAGTAGCATTTTCAGCAGGGTGCTAAGAAAGTGCAGGTCAATTATATTTATATTAACATAAATAAAATGGGTGATTATTACTTAAAAACATTGTTTCAATATTGCATCTAGATACAATTTCAGATCTCAAATTCTGAGATGAAGTCATCCAAGTTATTCCTGCAAAACACGTGATATAATGCAAACAAAACTAAAGAGCTGAAATTGTGCCAGCCATCGAGTTGTACATCCCTGTTTACATCCTGATCGTAAGATCACAAATTAAGCATTATGATAAGACATATCTGTTCAGGAACAAGGAACAAGGAAGAAGGAATAAATAAACATAAAACACGTCAAACTTGAATGCGCTTTATACAGAAGTATCTGCAAAATGTGTAAAATTGATCTTTATCCACTTCTTTTATTTCGTTATGAGAAGCCACCACTGCCACTGAATCAAATAAAGGAAAGGACGTGACGTGTGGCCAAGTATGGAAACCCATACTCGGAATTGGTGCTCTGAATTTTAACCCATCCAAGTGCCTTGCTCAAGGGTCTTACCTTGATGTCATGGCATTGACGGTGGAGAGAGCGCTGTACATTCACTCCCCCCACCTTTAAACCCTGTCGTACCTGAGACTCAAACCCACGACCTTTGAGTTACAGGTCCGACTCTCTATCTATTAGGCCACAACTGCCCCCCGTGGGGGGTACTCATATTAACTAAACCACAATATGAGTAAATGCATTCTGCACCAATACTTAAGACATCCTGTGTTGAAACATGATTTATAAATAAATTATTTTTATCATAAATGATATATACATTGCTAAGCGTAAACGAGTACACCCCTTTGAAAAGTAAAATTTTAAACAATATCTCAATGAACACAAAAACCATTTCCAAAATGTTGATAAGACTAAGTTTAATATAACATCTGTTTAACTTATAACATGAAAGTAAGGTTAATAATATAACTTAGATTACACATTTTTCAGTTTTACTCAAATTAGGGTGATGCAAAAACGAGTACACCCCACAACAAAAACTACTAAATCTAGTACTTTTTATGGCCTCCATGATTTTTAATGACAGCACCAAGTCTTCTAGGCATGGAATGAACAAGTTGGCGACATTTTGCCAGATCTATCTTTTTCCATTCTTCAAGAATGACCTCTTTTAGAGATTGGATGCTGGATGGAGAGATGCTCAACTTGTCTCTTCAGAATTCCCCATAGGTGTTCGATTGGGTTCAGATCAGGAGACATACTTGGCCACTGAATCACTTTCACCTGTTCTTCTTCAGAAATCCAACAGTGGCCTTAGATGTGTGTTTAGGATCATTGTCATGTTGGAAAAGTGCACGCGTAGCATCTTCTCTTTCAGTATAGAGCAGTACATTTGTGAATTCATGATGCCATCAATGAAATGCAGCTCCCGACACCAGCAGCACTCATGCAGCCCACATAAGGACACTGCCACCACCATGTTTCACTGTAGGCACCATGCATTTTCTTTGTATTCCTCACCTTTGCGACGCCATACAGTTTGAAGCCATCAGTTCCAAAAACATTTATCTTGGTCTCATCACTCCAGAGTATAGAGTCCCAGTAGTCTTCATCTTTGTCAGCATGGGCCGTGGCAAACTCTAGGCGGGCTTTTTTGTGCCTGGGCTTTAGGAGAGGCTTCTTTCATGGACGGTACCCATGCATGCCATTCCTCTGCAGTGTACGCCGTATTGTGCCACGGGAAATAGTCACCCCGGTTTCTACTTCTTTAGATAACTGCAGTGAACTTGCATGTGGATTTTCTTCAACCCTTCTCATCAGAAGACGCTCCTGACGAGGTGTTAACTTCCGTGGACGACCTGGACGTCTCTGTGAGATGGTTGCAGTTCCATCTTTTTTAAATGATTGTACAATTTTTGCTACAGTATTCTGACTGATAAGTAATGCTTTGCTGATCTTCTTGTAGCCTTCAACTTTCTTGTGTAAATAAATTATTTTCTTTCTCAGGTCTTGTGACATTTCTCTTCCATGTGGTGCCATTGCTGACAGCATGAAATGGGAAGGGGTTTTCTTTAAGTAACACCCTTTTATAGTCAACTGTTACCTGTGTAATGAATAATTAGACTCACCTGTGGTTGAATTCTTGTTAAATTAGACATTTGTAGTCTAAAATTTAGCTTTGCTCCAGAGACTTTCAGGTGGGTGTACTCATTTTTGCATGACCCTAATTTGAGTAAAACTGAATTTTGTTCTCTAAGTTATATTAATAACCTTACTTTCATGTTATAAGTTAAACAGATGTTATATAAAACTTAGTCTTGTCAACATTTTGGAAAATGTTTTTGTGTTCATTGAGATATTGTTTAAAATGTTACTTTTCAAAGGGGGTGTACTCATTTACACTGAGCACTGTATATAAATATAAATAATATGACAGGTTATCAATGAAGCACTTTACAGAGGATGAGTCAGATGTTTTTTTACCAACATCAAAATTAACATTTATCAACATACAAATGAGCACTGTCTCTTTAACTACATTTTACATTTCATTGCATTTGTGGGGGGAAATAAAATTAAATAAAATTGTTCCATATTTCCAAAAGAGAACAACCATAAATAGAAGTGCATGTCTTAGTTTCTGAAATATCCCAATACCTGATTATATTCAAGTAACTGTATGTCAAGTCAAGTAACATTTATTTGTATTGTGCATTATAGATCACAGTGATAAACACTAATAATATCAGATTAAATTATGGAAACTCAACTATAGAGACAGTTCAGATTCTACTGTAAAGCAGTACTAAAATATAATAGTGTCATTGTTCAGATCATGTTCATTTACATTTAATTATTTAGCGGACACTTTTATCCAAAGCGACTTACAAATGAGGACAATGGAAACAATCAAAACCAACAAAAGAGCAACAATATGCAAATGCTATGGCGAGTCTCAGTTAGTCTAATGCAGTACAGGTTTTTTTGTTAATCATATAATAACGAAGAAGACAAATAGATAGAATATAAAAAGAATAAAGCAATCTAGTGTTAGAGGCGTTTTTTGAAGAGAGTATGTGCTAAGAAAACAAATAAAGTGCAAGTCTTAAAGGGTCAAGTCTTTTTTTTTTTTACAAAACAAATAGACAAAATATAATTAAAATAGAGAGTGCTAGAGGGTCAAATAAAGATGAAAGAGATGTGTTTTTAGACATTTCTTGAATATGGATAGTGACTAAGCTGCTCGGATTGAGTTGGTCAGATCATTCCACCAGGAGGGAACATTTAATTTAAAAGTCTGTGAAAGTAATTTTGTCAAATGTGTGACGTGCATTATTTTAATCTCATTAACAATTGATCTGGCAGTCACATTCTGGATTAATTTTAAAGGTTCGATAGAACTGGCTGGAAGACCTGCCAAGAAAGCATTGCAATAGTCCAGCTTGGACAGAATAACAGCCTGAACAAGGAGTTGTGCAGCAAGAAAGAAAGGGACTGATCTTTATAATGTTGTCACAGTCTGTCTCCCTCTGCCTTTTGTTTCCCTGCCCATATTTGGTTTCCCCGTCCTAGTTTCCTGTCATCATTAGTTAATTAGTCTCTGTTTGTATCTTGATTTCGTCACAGGTGTTTCCAGTTATGTCTCCCTTCATATAGTCTGTTCTGCCCCATGTTTCCTGTGGATTATTGTTTATGTCTAGCGTCCTTGAGTGTGTGTACCTGTCTCTGTCATCTCCGTGTTCAAATTAAAGTGTTCTCAAGAAGTTCCGTGTCTCCTCGTCCCGTGTTTCCTGGCTCTTCCGTGCAACCTCTGGATGCAATCGTGACAAATGTTGTATGAAGCAAATCTGCAGGACTGGGCAGTTTTAGCAATGTGGTTTGAGAAATTAAACTGATCATCAATCACATCTCTGTTTCTGGCTGTTTTTGTAGAAGTTATGGATGATGAGCCTAACTGGAAGGTGAAATTGTGATGAAGTGATTGGTTTGCTGTAACTACAAGCAGTCCTGTCGTAGCTCGGTTGAGTTGAAGGTGATGGTCCTTCATCCACCAATACATTTCTGTTAGATAAGCTGAAATGCGAGCAGCCATCGTCGGATCATCAGAATGGAATGAGAGGAAGAGTTGAGTCTCATCAGCATAGCAGAGATATGAAAAGCCATGTTTCTGAATGACAGAACCTGAGGTGAGTCCATTGTGCCAGTCATATATTTACTTACTGCGACATGCTTCTTCCTTATTTAATAAGACAGTAAATACAACCCAGAACTACACAAATAATTTATACTGTTTACACTGAGCACTCACTTTTATAGTGAAATGAGCAATAAACAAACAAAATAAAAATCATTTTCCAAGAAATTTCAGATCATAATGTACAGTGTAAGACTGAACTTTTGAGCCCAAGATCCCTGACGATGGCCCTGTTGAAAGACAACATCTGCTGTACCTATATAAGAGATGAGAGAAAAAAAATACAGCCCAGATTGTAGAATTGAGGCATTTTATTTAGGCTAATTTTATGTGAATTACATCAAATGCTTTGGTCCTACTTTCAGATTGATGAAATAAGAACACTCCAACACTTTGATCGTATGTTTTACAGTTGTTATGGCACTAGCAGCTTGGCTAAAAGCCATAGTCTTGAGATGCAAAATGAAAACAAGACAAAACAGCATTTTTTGTTGCAACAAGACAAATAAAATGACCCTGTTTACACTGAATACACACTTATCACTAGATATTCCATCGTGATCTCATGAAAATTCTTATATATTTTGCATAAAATGTGGTTCTATAAAAACACACATTTAATTTACGGTTTTTTACAGGTACTAAAATGTACAATACTGATTTATTTTCAGCATCTAAACATACAAATATTCAAGTATTTTAAGCATTTAAACGCATAAATGGATGTATTGACATCTAAAAATGAATCCTTATGAAAATCACGGCATTCATTTTATTCTTAATTGTTTTAGTTGTCATATCAATTACATTGTTTCCAGTTGCATCATAAAATTGTTTACTCATTTTGTTGTGTGACTTCTCGTTTCCAATAATAGGCCTACTATCGATTGATTGTTTTGTTCTGACCAGTGGAAGTTTTGAGTTTGGCTCCGTCAAGCCAATTATTTATTGTCTATTTTCTGTCTTAAAATAAACTTTATAAAGCATAATTTTCGTTTCTGTAACGTGTGAATATATCCCCCATCATATTCTGCAACAAAAACAATCAGATTTTCAAAAAACAATAAAAAACAATACAAAAAAAAACTATTTATTTTTTATTTCCAAAATCCGCTATTAGCTTATGGCTGCGTGGCTGCCGCTAACACATCTAATACCCTATTTACACACATTTACCATTGCTTCACTATTACTTGCTTTAATGTCGGATTTGTGTCTACCTTTGAGTGCACGTGAGGACACGTTCGAGCTGCATTCGGTGCAGCTGGAGCTGGAGGCCGTGGAGAGACGTATCCACGAGCTGCTTGGGAAACAGGCCCAGCTGAGGAAACGGAAAGCAATGCTGGAAACATCCCGTGCTGGCACTCACAAGTCTTGGGTAAGTATGCAGTGCGCTGCAAACACTCCCACCACATCTACTCCGTGTGTTTCTCTGCACAGCCCCTGTGCACCCGGGACGCGATCTTCCCAGATGTCCTTCACTCCGGCGCTGGGAAACCCAGGACCCTGGGTGCAGCAGCGGAAGAAGCGATCCAGGCGCGGACAAGATTTAATTATATTGCATGGAATTGATCTTACTGATATAGATATCGTACCTCAAAGTGATAATGTTACTGACCATTTCCTTGTATCATGCATGCTGATACTGATAATAACAATAAGGCTCTGCGTTATCGTCCAGGCAGAATTATTGTTCCAGCCACTAAAGACAGATTCACAAATAACCTGCCTGATTTATCTCAGCTGCTCTGTGTACCCATAAATACAGATGAACTAGACACAATTACTAGCAACATGGGCACTATCTTCTCTAATACGTTAGAAACTGTTGCCCCCATCAAATTAAAAAAGGTTAGAGAAAAACGTGCTGCGCCATGGTACAACAGTTATACCCATTCTCTCAAGAAAGAAACTCGTATTCTTGAGCGCAAATGGAGAAAAAGTAACTTGGAAGTCTTTAGAATTGCTGGAAAAACATTGTGTCCAGCTATAGACAGGCTCTAAAAACTGCAAGAACCGAGTATATCCGCAAACTCATAGATAATCACCAAAACAATCCAAGGTTTTTATTTAGCACAGTGGCTAGATTAACAAATAAACAGATGTCACCTTATCTAAATATTCCCTCACAGATTAATAGTTTAAACCGCTTCTCAATTGTCACGAATCTTGTTGCCTATCACCACACTACAGCTGCACATCACCCATGGACTACAACTCCCATCATTCACTGCACTACGACGCACACATTTCCATCCACCATTGCACCAATTACACAGCTGTCACCAATCACTAATTAACCCTGATTGTCTTGCCACACCTGCACCTCATTCACTCACCCACATATAAGCAGCACACTTCCCTACACATGTTGCGAAGTCTTGTTCTTGCCCCGGCTGACATTTCTGAGCGTTATTCATCCTGCTATTTGATATCTCTGTGTTTGACCCTGGACTGCCCGACCTTGGAACTCTGAACCTGTGCTTGTGACCTCGACCCCTGCCTGGTATTGTTTACGTCTCTGCTCTGCCTCTGATATTCCTGTTTTCCCCCGGCTGACATTCTGAGCGTTCTTCCTGTATTCTGTGATCTTCCTGTGTATGACTCTGGACTGTTTACCTCTGTTGATTCTCTGCTGCCTGCCCTTGTGATATTGCTCCTGGATATTCCGACTGTGTTGCTGCCTGCCCTGATCCCTGCCCGGTATTGTTTACGTCTCTGCCTTGCCTCTGATATTCCTGACACTGTTGTTTGATCACTGCCTGTCTGACCCTGTCTAAGTTCATTAAAGTGAGATTGCAAATGGATCCACACGCCTCAGACCCTTCGTTACATCAATATTATTATCTCGTTATCTTTAGGTCACATCCCAAAACCATTTAAGCTGGCAGTTATTAAGCCTCTTATTAAGAAACCAAAACTAGATCCTTGTGAAATGGCTAAATTTCAAACCCATTTTAAATCTTCCGTTTATGTCTAAAATATTAGGAAAAAGTAGTGTCTGCTCAATTGTGCTCCTTCTTGCAAAAAAAATAATATATATATATATATATATATATAGTTTCAGGCCCCGTCATAGCACAGAAACTGCACTTGTTAAAATTACAAATGACTTGCTTCTTGCGTCAGACCAAGGCTGCATCTCGTTGCTAGTTTTACTTGATCTTAGTGCTGCGTTCGACACTATAGACCATGACATGCTCATAGATCGATTACAAAACTATACAGGTGTTCAAGGGCAGGCTTTAAGATGGTTTAGATCCTACCTGTCCGATCGCTACCACTTTGTTTATTTAAACGGGGAGTCATCTCAATTATCACCAGTAAAGTATGGAGTACCACAAGGATCTGTCCTAGGTCCTCTGTTATTTTCATTATACATGTTGCCTCTTGGTAATATTATTAGAAAATACGGAATTATTTTCCATTGTTATGCTGATGACACTCAACTATATATCTCAACAAGATCAGATGAAACTTTTGGTTGTGCTTTTGACATTTTGCAATTTTATTAATAAAATTATTAAAAATTATATTCGCTGTAAAATGGGTAGGTTGACATAAGTTAAGGGTTCTAAAAATCGACATCACTTATTGATAAAATTATAAAATGCATTGATACGAATACCTCAACGATATAAAAGATACGTACATATTTTTACTTATATATAAAAATCTAAAATACGTATTGATTTGTAATGCTTTAGACATTGAAATACATCTAAATTGTACAATTAAGCATCAATAAAAAGTTTAAAAAATATGTGTTGTGCTTGTAAATGTTACGTAATACCTAGGCATAAACATGAGACCAGGCAGGATGTTTAAACATAAAGCATCTGATCACAAGATTTCAAACAACAAAGCATGTCACTAGAAATCCTATGGGTTCTGTTCACTATGAACAAGGGGTACAGGGATACAATTGATGAAATGTCTAACTTGAATGCACTTTGGATAAAAGCATCTGTGAAATGTGTAAATGTAACTACAATAATATTTTTCATAAATTGTGATTCTGATTTTGATATGAGAGGACCAGTGAATCCATTTTACTCAATCATAGAACAGTGCACACATTTCTACATATGCTTCAGTAAGTTTTTAAAATGAACATTAATCAGTATACAGATGACCAGAGGCGCTGTCTCATCACCTAGATTTTGAAGTTCACTTCATATTTTGGCTGCTGTTGTCAAGAACATGATTTAATGAAATAGTGAATTAAAGTCATATTATTACTTGTAACATCTTGATAATATTTTTATAGCAATGATCCAAATTCCTTGTGTAATTGTTTCTTATCAGAACAAAGGCTAACAAAAAAAGGGAGCTCTTGTAATAGGTCGACTTAATGTTGATTATTCAGATTTCTGATACCTAATTTGGTTGGGAGGGACTTATTTAGCAATAAATTAAGCAGCATTTCTGAGCACAGTCTAATTCGACTAGACACTCTTCACAGACTGCTGGTGTGTATTCATTTTCATATCTACAATAGCACATTTTTTTATTTGAAATGTTTTGCCAGGGCATAATATTCCTCATTATAATAATATTGGAGAAATAATAATTAAATTCTAAAATATTTGTAAAGCATTTTTTTTACAATACACTCGTTGCAAAGCAGCTTTACAGGAAATTAAGTTTCTAAAATAGATGTATATATTCTAGAAAATGTATATATTTCACTTATGGCATAACATTAAGTATAACAATGCTTTATAAATTAATTTATAGTACCATTTATTTATTGCACAAAACATATATAATTTTGTTTTAAAGCAGATAACTGCAGAATTGTGAATATCTTCTATTGATACACTGACATATTCCAGGTGAGTTGAATGTTTATGTACTCTCTACAACAGGCCAAATTATGATGGGAACTAAAAATAATAATTATTGATTAGTGTTTTAAATACAATTCTTATTACTTTCATTAATCTGCATAAATATCGCTAGATTAACTGTTGAATAAATTTGTAATTTAACACAACATGTACTTTTAATATAGAAATTACTACAATTAATTTTGATCAGTAAAAAAAATATTGTAAATTGATTCATTTTGGAAGTAAAAGCAACCACACTGATCTTTTAACTGAATCTCAAGCCTCTGGACACCCCTGTCACTTAGAACAAAGCAATATAGAGTATGAGTGTAAATTATCAATTTTATTTTAATTAATTAATGCTACCTTATTGGGAAAATAAAGCCCTCCGGCCCCTCCCTACTCCCTACGCACTCCAAATAAACAACAGTGAGGTAGATTATTTTCCACTTTTCGATTATTTCCATCATATTTATTGAAAATAAATGCCTTTCCAATATGTGATGTGAAAAGGGAAAACAGTTCAGTAAAAGGTGGAATCAAACTCGGTTCGATCACGTGAAGCAGTCAACACACATAATTCTCTACTTATGCCACTGGAGTTACTGAATGGCAGACATATTTTGTATTGTCGTTGGGGCTAATATACATAGCCTCTGTGAACTATTTGCATTTAGAGTAAATACACACTCTGTATTAATAAAGCCTATTTTGGAACTTTTCTTCTTCTTCGTGCTTAAAAAGCCCTTTTACAGCAGCTTTAGTCCGCAAACAATGGACACTCATGATCTAAGTATGGTATTAATTTACAATAATAAATGCTAACAAAAATTGCTTTAGTAAATGTTCATGCCATCAGTCATGCATGCACTCAAGCTTCGAGGATTTCCCATTCTTAGCTCATTTAGAGTCAGACTTCAGTGAATTCAGTGAATCGTTAACTGAAGACTCGCTCTGACCCGATCATTTGAATCAGTGAGTTGTTGACTAGAGAAGCTGCAATCTGCTCAAGACAGTTCGCGAATAAATTGTTCATTGTGATTTGCGAACCCATTTAATGGGCTCATTAAAAATAATCAGCTCGTTCCCAAATTGGATACTGCTATCATGTCTCGCTGCAATTTCTCCAGTTGAAATTATATGATTTTATTAAATATATTGGAGTAAAAAAACTAACATATTATGATTTAGAATGTGTTACAAACCCTTGTTTAAGTTAGCCAGGAAGGAACGCATAAAATAAAGGGGCATGAAACCAAGATATCATGCAAAAACATTAATTTAGATAACCAGACAAAACATGAAATAAAGGAAACACGTATCAAAACAAAAAGAAAAGGTTCCTAAAGCATCTAACGAAAGATAATGAATACCACCAAGCCATGGAACATCTCCAAAATATAAAGGCAACAAAAAGATTAGAAAGAAGAATAGAGATAATAAATCATGTTTGATGGTGGATCTCCTGCCCTTCCTCCATGCTCCACTTCAGCGTCCTTAATATAGGTCATCAGCACCCCTGCCATCAGATGCAGGTGCACTAAGGCGGACCTAAAACAATCAGACTCCGACAGAGACATGACGTCATACGAAAGAGGACACACCCTCAAGGCATAAGCCATAACAAATGTATTGAAGTAAAAGTTTCCCAAATTAAAAATACTCATAACTGTACTTAAGTAGAGTAACAAAGTATAAATGCTTAGCTACTGTCCACCACGCTCTCCTCTCTATAACCCACATGTGACAATGTCTTATGTCTTCAATCAGGATGTCCATACCTGTGATTTTGTTACTAACACTTTTTACTGGGCTGTGTGGCTGATTCAAAAGGTATGTTTAGAAAAATACAGGTTCAAATGCCTGGATTTAAAACTGATTTATTTTTGATTGAAACATTGATATTGCTTGATTTTGGTTGTTTGTATTGCCTCGAAGCCATCTTATCTTTATTTATTTGTGTATTTATTTTATCTGTTTATATCATATTGAACAGGGAATCTTGCTCTTAATGCCGCGTAGTACAGTCCTCCTTATACAACACAGATGGAGATGCTCAACATGCAGTAGATGGAAAAAGAGACACAAATTGGGTGCAGCATTCATGCACTCACACTCAAGCTGAGTTTAATCCATGGCTGAGAATTGACCTCGGAAATGTCTACAGTATTAAAAGGTTGCCCTCACTAATCGTGGAGACTGTTGCAAGAGCGAATCAGAGGAGCTCAGATTCGTATCGGTAACACACTGGAGAACAACGGAAACAACAATGAACTGTAAGAAATAATTCAATTATTGTATCAT
Organism: Gymnocypris eckloni scoliostomus; assembly: GCA_027564155.1. Classification (NCBI taxonomy): domain Eukaryota; kingdom Metazoa; phylum Chordata; class Actinopteri; order Cypriniformes; family Cyprinidae; genus Gymnocypris; species Gymnocypris eckloni. The sequence continues at coordinate 40,124,069 of CM050413.1, read as the reverse complement.
CTCCCCATGTTTATGATAGTCAGTCTTGTTAAAAAAATAACAGGAGGCAACATTGTAACTCCTCCAAAAACGAACCACTTTACATTATTATTAATTCTTGTTTTTATTTCATATTGTGATTAAATATGTGTTAAGTTTAGACCACTGTTTCTTGGAACAATGCAATATAAAACATGATCAATAACTCGTATCATGAAGAGTTCTATACAAACTAATTTGATTTCAGTGCAGTTGAATTGAATTTGTTAGACATGTACATTGTGTTTACATTTTAACACAGTTTGTTATGTATTTGCAGGGTTGCAACTGTTCTCACTGTTTTCGACGGCACAAAAACATTCGAGTTTGAGCCTGTTAATGGCCGATATGTCAACATTGTTTTACCTGGGAATGATGAATACCTTACTCTGTGTGAAGTCGAGGTGTTTGCAGGTAAGGGACAGAGAGAGAAGAAGACTGTGGAGAAGAAGTGATACAATTTGTTTATGTACTTATTCATTATTATTATATATATTTTATTATATTAACAGAAGAGGACAAACCATTGTACATTTGTGTTCCAAGTGAGTGCTCTTTATTACATCGATCTTTGATTTTTGCCAGTAACATATATAATAGTCTTAAGGTTCAAGGTTCTTTTTATTCGTCACATACTCAATTATACAGAACATTTGTTAACCATTAAGGGATAATGTACATACAGACAGATATTGTTGCAAAATACACCTGACAGGGTGATCATTTAATTATTATGAACTATTATTTTATATTAAACAGGGAATCTTGCTCTTGGAGGCAAAGCTTTCCAGTCTTCCACATACCCTGAATTAGGAGCTGCTCAAAATGCTATCGACGGCAGCAGGCAGTCGATTCACGCTCAGGGGTCATGCAGCGTGACTAATGGAGACAAGGACCCCTGGTGGAGAGTCGACTTGGGAGACGTCTACAGGGTAACCAGGGTTAGCATCACTAATCGTGGAGACTGTTGTGAAAAGAGGATCACGGGTATTCAGATCCGTATCGGCAACAGCCTGGAAAATAACGGCAATAATAATGAGCTGTAAGTGTTGTCTCTCTCTCTCTTCAAACTTATACAAATTGTTAGAAAATGAGTAAATAGAATAAAATTACTTTCAGCTAATCATTTTAATACAAACTTATACTTATAGTTGTGATGCAATTCTCTGCATTTCTCTGTTTCTGTGTGTTTTCACAGGGCAGCAACTGTTGGGACCATGCCACTTGGAGACACAAAAACATTTGAGTTCAAGCCTATCAAGGGGCAATACGTCAACCTCGTTGTGCCTGGCCGCAATGAATATCTCACACTGTGTGAAGTTGAGGTATATTCAGGTAAGTGATAAAAGGAGAGAGTGGTGTGTAGAAATCTATTTGTATATGTAATGTATACATATATACTATATGTCTCTATTGCCTAAATTATTATGTTTTCTTCTGATTTCATTGCCAGATTAAGTGAGAACAAGATGATGTTACACCACAGTCCACTGACCCTATAAGCAAAATGAATCAAACTACTGTTTTCTGAGCAATGTTATATTGTACATTTTCATTTTACCTATGCCCCTTTTATCTTTAAGAGGTCTTTCGGTGCACATTGAGTAAAGGTTTGAAATGGTGGAGGTTTAAACTTTAAAATTCTTATTCTCAATTTGCTGCAGGTTGTGTATTTACACTCTGAAAACCCATCTTTGTATACATTTGCTTTCTAAATAAATTACTACAGCATGCATGTTGTATTGTATTTTTCTCAATACAAAAAAATAATAAATAAATCAATAAAATAAAATTTGGATCTTTACAATGAGGAGGAGATATAACTAAGGCGTGAGGTTTACAACATCCAAAACCAATTTGAATCATATATTATTCTGCACTTCCTGCACACAGCTGAATTTAATGATAATAACAATGAAAGTGTTATTCCGTAATACTTGTTTGTGCCAATGTCTGATTATTACTGAAGGAATAAAACACTTTCCCACCTCCAGTTTTAACAGAAGTCAGAATGAGCTTTATTGCCAGGTATGTTTACACATACAAAGAATTTGTTCTCATGACAAAAGCTCCACAGTGCAACAGAAGGACAGTGACAGAACAAAAAACACAGATAATAAAAAGAAGAATGAAAAAGAACAAGCAAATAATGAATAACAATATACAAATTGACAATTTTATGTACAGGTATATAACAATGTATAAGTGTGTATGTACAGGTATATTATGTGCAATTTGAAGTGTATACTAAGTATGTGTGTTAGATAAATAAGTTTATAAATAGTTTGTGTACCATAATTATTGTCAGGTGTTCATGAGTTGGATTGCCTGAGGGAAGAAACTGTTCCTGTGTCTGGTCATTCTGGTGCTCAGAGCTCTGAAGCGTCGACCAGATGGTAACCGTTCACAGAGGGAGTATGCTGGATGTGATGGGTCCAGAGTGATTTTGCCAGCCCTTTTGCTCACTCTGGATAAGTACAGTTTTTGGAGAGTGGGGAGGGTTGTACCAATGATTCACTCAGCAGTCCGGACTACCCTAAAAGCATCCTCTTGTTAAGGTTCAAAGTTCATCCATTTTATTCCTGAGCGACCTCACATTGCTCAGGTTCATATTAGGTAATGGGGGTCGACTGCCTCTCTTCCTTAGCCGCTGTCGTACACCTCCTCTCCAGCCTCTTTTTAAAGGTTGCTGCAGACCTTCTGTAAGCAATCGGGAAAGACCTGCTGCATCTTATTATAATACTGTTTTAATTGGAGCCCCTCGGGGCTGTGTCCTCTGTCCTTTTTTTTTTACTCCCTCTATGCCAGCAAATGTGTGGTTAAGCAAACTGGTGAAGATTGTTGATGACACTGTTGGTAGGCGTCATTAGTAAAAACAATGTGAAGGCTTGCCTAGAGGAAGTGGATGCTATCGCCAAATGATGTCGTATAAATAATCTCTCTCTGACTGTGGAGGTGATCGTTGGGTCTATGGGAGGAATCTGGTGAGGAATTACAGCCCTTTGATTATCGATGCTCATAGGGAACATTATTTTGAACACAAAATGGCCCAAGATCGAAAGCGTTGTCTAGAGTGGTAAGGACAGCACAGAAATGCATCAGGACTTTGCATACCTGCATTGAAAATTATCTTACAGTATCAGCTGTAAGAGTATCTCCGTTTACTATGCATGTATAAACACATTAGAAACCGTTTGGAGCTTATTGTGAGCTTAACCCTCAATAATTGTGTTAGTTGACAAACCCAGCAGCAATATAGAAAAGGTTCAAATGCATCGTTGGGGTCCTAACGGCAATGCAAGGAACGTTTCTAAATATGTTTATAGAGTTTGTATTACTTTTCATTTAATTTACTAGTTGTTAACACTTCACATTCACATTAAAGGAAAGTGCAACATGTTAAAAAAAGATACAATTATAATAAAATATGTTTTTTTATATTCAGGAAATTAAAAAGTATTTTGTTTAGTTCACTATAGTTAAAATTTGATCTTAAAACTGTATATGTATTCAATTAATTGAATTAATACAATTTTACAATAAAGACTGTAACGTTATGAGTGAAAGGTGCTAAACTCTTCCTCTGCTGTGAGTTTGGGTTACTTAACGGTCATTTCAGAAAACAATGTGCATTATCTCACTAGATTTGTAATGTAAATCATTTATAAACCTATGTCAACACATGATAATATATTAACATATTTCTATGCGATTTGAAAATAAAAGTTGAAATCCTTGCTCTGAGTTTACATGTGAAATTAAATGTATTTTAATGTCATTGAATCACGCTGTGAAGTGAAACAACACCAGGCCCTTGGCGCCCTCTGCTGGCTGGCTATTTGTCATAACACATAATTGTATGCCTACTTAAGTTGGTAATGAACATATTATAGGCATATTGGTGTGTGTTTCAATAAAACCATGTAATTACTAGGTTTTGATATTTTATTTAAGCCAATTATTATTGCCTATTTGTTAGTTTATATGTCAAATCAAATCAAATCAAATCACTTTTATTGTCACATCACCACAGCACAAGTGCCTTGGTGAGTGAAATTCTTATGAGCGTGCTCCAGACAGTGCAAAAAAATATAATAATTACATATGGACAGTACATATTTACAGACTGTACAGAAGACAATGTGCAAAATACACATACATATACTCAGTACACATAGTGTACTATAAAGACATACTTAGTTATCAACTACACATTATACACCGTATGGGCACATCTACATTATGTACAGTATCTATACATAATGTGGTCTATACATAGTAATAATGTGAGGTGCAACAGATTATAAATTAACAGCAGATTGGTTGAGCAGCAGATAGATGTGCAAAGGTGCAACAGATTATTCATATGCAGTGTCGTGGATGTGCATTGTATGGTGTCCAGTGATAGCAGATAGGTTGTGTTAGTGCAGTGTGCGTGTAGTCCAGTTGAACTGTGTTAAAGTGCAGTGCATGGCATGTTGTGTGAGTGGGAGTGTGATGTGGGTGAGTTATTTCTGACTGTTCATTAGCCTGATAGCCTGAGGGAAAAAGCTGTCCCTCAGTCGGCTAGTGCGGATCGGATGCTGCGGAAACGTCGTCCTGAGGGCAACAGAGAGAGCAGTCTGTGGGACGGTGGCTGGAGTCTTTGATAATCCTCCGGGCTTTCCTTGTACACAGCCTGGTGTAGATATCCTGGAGGAGGGAAGCTCACCTCCAACAATGTGGCGGGCAGTTCGCACGACCCTTTGCAGAGCCCTGCGGTTGCCAGCGGTGCTGTTTCCAAACCAGGCGGTGATACAGCCGGTCAGGATGCTCTCCACAGTGCAGGTGTAGAAGGACCTGAGGATTCTGGGGCTCGTTCCAAACTTCCTCAGCCGTCTCAGGAAGAAGAGACGCTGATGTGCCTTCTTCAGCACTGCATCTGTGTGAGCAGACCATGTGAGATCCTCGGTGATGTGAACGCCGAGGAACTTAAAGCTGGTCACCCGCTCCACAGGTGTCTTGTCGATGGTGATGGGTGTGTGTTCTCTGCTCTGTCTCCTGTAATCCACCACCAGCTCCTTGGTCTTGTCGATGTTGAGTGAGAGGTGGTTCTCCTGAAACCATTTAGTCAGGGTACTAAAGTCAGTTAGTCAGTTGTTGCCCATTCTGACCACCTGACTTCTGCCTGTCAGGAAGTCCAGGATCCAGCTGCACAGAGATCTGTTCAGTCCTAGAGTCTGGAGCTTCGCAACCAGTGTGGCAGGCACTATATGGTGTTAAACGCCGAACTATAATCCACGAACAGCATGTAAATATAGTCATAGTAAAGCCTCATTTTCACTTAGGTCTATTTGTATTACAAAAAAATATCAGATTTTACCAAATCTGATACCAAACTCAATTGTCAAAATAATCAGATTTCTTGATTACCAAAGTAATCTTTAGTTACAGCCCTAGATTAGTTAAACTAATTCAAAATACAACTGCATTGTTCTACTTGTGATTCTGTCATTGAAAATGTATTTAAAATAGTATTAAAATATTGTGAACCAGGTATCTGTATTCTGTTTCATGTCCTGAGCTAAGTGCATTGTCACACCCCTAGTGTCGATAAGCAGTGATATAGCTCATAATTTTCCAAGTGTACGATATAGCTTTCATTCTTCAGTTCAATCATAAGGAATATGATAACTTTGCCATAGTATCCTTTCAAATGTTAAAGGTGCCACACAGTCATTGCATTCTTTGCATGTGCTGCACTTTATTTGTACTGTGTTCTTGTATTAGTTTATTAATTAGAATTTGAAAAATAATATTGATGTTGTTTGATAAGTGAGATCTCTGATTTTAGTCCTTGAAAACCAAAAAGCAGTGCTTGAAAAGTCCTTGAAAGTCCAGGAATGTAGATTTGCAGTATCTGTTCAACCCCCCTTTTTAAGTTTCCAGTTATTGGAGCATTTTATTATTTTTGTTGTTATTAATTGAACTGAACTGTGGTTTTATGTATTAAATTGTCTTGTTATATTTCCTATTTTATATAAATTTCCTAGTATTTCATTTACCATTATTTAATTTTAACAAAAACATTTCAGTAGTCTGAGCTAGTTACTAGTTCGTTTCAAGGAAAACCATTCAAATAAAGTCATTTATTTGTATTTATTTTTTTGCCAGATAACCTAGCGTATGTGTCCACCCCCGTAACCAAACCCCAACCCGGGAATTTTAGTTTTTATTTTGCTTTAACCCCTGAAAATGGCAATCACTACACCAAAATACATGGTTGTATACAGTGCCTTGCGAAGGTATTCATACCCCTTAATGTTTTTCAAATTTTGTTATGTTGCTGCCTTATTTTAAACTGCTTTAACTCCCCCCCCACACACACATCAATCTACACTCCATAGACAATATTGACAAAGCAAAAATAGAATCATCACAACTTCGTAAATTGATAACAAAAAAAAACTCAAATAAGTACATTGCATAAGTATGGTGACGCATTGCTGCCGCACACAAATCATTTTTTCCACTTTATTATGTCGTAATAACGAGATATGATGTCGTTTTAACAATTGATTTCCATTATAAGAGATATAGTAGGCTACAATATGTGAGCGAGCTGAGCAATTGTCCGAGCTGCTGTCGTCGCAGTCTAACATAAACGAGGAACCTGCATGCTGCTGAATTGAAATACACTGTTTTAAATGTATTTTAATGTATGGGTTTTAATTGTAGCTACATGTTTATTATGATTAATCTCAATCTGTCTACAATACTATCCAATAACTACACTCAGACCCATGACATATTTAGGCTATAGGCCTATATATGATCAGATCAAAACAGTTATTTTTGAATAATCGACTCTGGGCTTGGAATATTTCTTTATTTGAATGACTGAAGTTTTATTTAACAACAAATCGAAATATGAACAATAACGGTAACGGCATCCTTATGTCGTGGCCTGCTATGTCGAGGGAACAACATCCATTTCTCGTGGCCACGACTTCTTATGATGAGGGAACGACATATTTTGATGTTGGTTTTCAAAAAACACAATGGATCAACACCAGCAGATGACATTGCACCCCAAATCATCACAGACTGTGGAAACTTAACCCTGGACTTCAAGCAACGTGGGCTATGAGCTTCTCCACCCTTCCTCCAGACTCTAGAACCTTGGTTTCCAAATGAAATACAAAACTTGCTCTCATCTGAAAAGAGGACTTTGGTCCACTGGACAACAGTCCAATTCTTCTTCTCCTTAGCCCAGGTAAGACGCCTCTGATGACAACTGTAGCCAAATTCCTCGACACATCTGTGTGTGGTGCTCTTGATGCCTTGACCCCAGCCTCAGTCCATTCCTTGTGAAGTTCACCCAAATTCTTGAATCGATTTTGCTTGACAATCCTCATAAGGCTGCGGTTCTCTCGGTTGGTTGTGCATCTTTTTCTTCCACACTTTTTCCCTCCACTCAACTTTCTGTTAACATGCTTGGATACAGCACTCTGTGAACAGCTTCTTTGGCAATGAATGTTTGTGTCTTACCCTCCTTGTGAAGGATGTCAATGATTGTCTTCTGGACAACTGTCAGATCAGCAGTCTTCCCCATGATTGTGTAGCCTAGTGAACCAAACTGAGAGACCATTTTGAAGGATCAGGAAACCTTTGCAGGTGTTTTGAGTTGATTCTCTGATTGGCATGTCACCATATTCTAATTTGTGAATTGGTGGGATTTTGTTAAATGTGAGAAAAAAGTCATCACAATTAAAAGAGCCAAAGACTTAAACTACTTCAGTCTGTGTGCAAGACAACATTATAATTTATTGAGATGCACCTGTATATATAAACAGAGACCATAAACTGAGACTGGGAGTGCTTTGGGATCATCTATTTAGACTTGAATTCACCATCACTCTCAATGAATAAAATAAAGTCTGTGGTAAACCTATATTGACGATAATTGTATTTATTGTTTTACTACACTCTAAAATAAAAAGAAAAACCAGTTCTGTTTCTTTTTTGAAAAAAGTAAGTTCCCAATAAATAACTAGATGAGACCGTTTAGAGTTTGAGTGAGTGCAGGTTATACTGTAGAACGAAACATCAAAGTATTGACATGTTCTGTTTACCTCAGGCTTTATTTTATACATTAAAAACACCATTATAAAACTCCATGGGGAAATCTTGAAGGAGCCAGCAGCTAATTGGTCTTCCAGGTTCTGATATCATACCTTCATCACTCGATTACTTTCACTTTGTGAAAGCTGTATGTCAGACTCAACCAGTGAGAGTGAGATATGCAAATATACAAAAACAGCACAAAATGTTACTGCATGCTTATTACAGGCAAACGTTAAAATCAGGCTTTGGCACAGTGTGCATGACAATAAATAACTGTGCACAACATGCAGACTGATTTAAGTTATGTTCTCTGTGTTCATAAAAGTAAATGCAGCAGGTGCAGTAAAGAGAGAGATGGGTGAGTGTGATATAGATGGAAGGGAGGAGAGACAGAGTGTCACATGATGCACATTTAAATGAGTTGTCCTCTATAAAATGTAAAAAACTCAAACTCATCATCCTAAAAAAGAGATGCAGATTCCTTCAATCAGCCATGATGAAGCAGATCAAGTGCGTGTGGATCTTGCTGGGTAAAGTACAACATATATCTTTTATTTTATTAACACTAATATTTGACATCTATCTATCTATCTATCTATCTATCTATCTATCTGTCTGTCTGTCTGTCTGTCGGTCGCAGAAGTCTGGGGTTAATAAGTTTGTCAAATTCTTGAAAGATAATTTTATGTTTAAAAACGCATGACATATTAATACTGATATTAATACTTAATGTGATCAAAGCTGAATTTTTAGCATCATTACTCCAGTCCTCAGTGTTACATGATCTCCAGAAATAATCCTAATATAATGATATACTACTCAAGAAACATTTCTATGGAGCCCTGCACATGACATGCATGACAAAAATTATAAATCGTGTATTTAGCAAATCGAGGAAATTAAATAGTAAATTGTGCGCACGATTTAACCTACAATTGTTTTCCTGCATGTCATTCGCAGGGCTCCGTACATATAATTATTGGCAATGTTGAAAAAAAAATTGCATAAAATAAAATATTTAATTGATATATATTTTATAACATTAAAAAATAGTTTTTTTACAACCAATTTGATGTGCCCGTGATGAATACAATTATCGAGTTGTTAAGACATATATCACTGACCAGTCTTTTGAACAGTAAGAGGTTGCATGGGTCAGGAATTTGCTTGTCTCTGGCATAGTTTTATCAGTGTATTTTTTACATCTACTTTATTAATCAAAGTTTATGTTAAACGGGTGCTCTTTTGTGCATGTAAATTTGTCAGTCTTTATGTCTTTGGTCTGGTAGTGATTCCACATAAATATGTCCTCATCTGATTTTATTTCTTAAAACGTATATCAGACACTGCATAGCTACAGTAGAAACGATAAAATGAGAGTAACAATGCTAATTATTATTAATATTATAATTATAGTAAACAAACTCAGGGGGCAAAGACCCTCCCTCCTCCCGAGAACATCACAGACATATTTACATTACATTTACATTTAATCATTTAGCAGAAGCTTTTATCCAAAGCGATTTACAAATGAGGGCAAAAGAACGAGAATACATAAGTGTATGTATATAAAATTAATATTTCAATATATACATATAAATAAATAAACACCATGAGGCGAAGTCCAGGCCATCACCGCACTTAGCATTTTTTTTTGGGAATAGTTAGACTGCGACGACAGCAGCTCGGACAATTGCTCAGCTCGCTCACATATTGTAGCCTACTATATCTCTTATAATGGAAATCAATCGTTAAAACGACATCATATCTCGTTATTACGACATAATAAAGTGGAAAAAATGATTTGTGTGCGGCAGCAATGCGTCACCATACTTATGCAATGTACTTATTTGAGTTTTTTTTTGTTATCAATTTACGAAGTTGTGATGATTCTATTTTTGCTTTGTCAATATTGTCTATGGAGTGTAGATTGATGTGTGTGGGGGGGGGGGAGTTATTTAAAGCAGTTTAAAATAAGGCAGCAACATAACAAAATTTGAAAAACATTAAGGGGTATGAATACCTTCGCAAGGCACTGTATACAACCATGTATTTTGGTGTAGTGATTGCCATTTTCAGGGGTTAAAGCAAAATAAAAACTAAAATTCCCGGGTTGGGGTTTGGTTACGGGGGTGGACACATACGCTAGGTTATCTGGCAAAAAAATAAATACAAATAAATGACTTTATTTGAATGGTTTTCCTTGAAACGAACTAGTAACTAGCTCAGACTACTGAAATGTTTTTGTTAAAATTAAATAATGGTAAATGAAATACTAGGAAATTTATATAAAATAGGAAATATAACAAGACAATTTAATACATAAAACCACAGTTCAGTCTTTATGTCTTTGGTCTGGTAGTGATTCCACATAAATATGTCCTCATCTGATTTTATTTCTTAAAACGTATATCAGACACTGTATAGCTACAGTAGAAACGATAAAATGAGAGTAACAATGCTAATTATTATTAATATTATAATTATAGTAAACAAACTCAGGGGGCAAAGACCCTCCCTCCTCCCGAGAACATCACAGACATATTTACATTACATTTACATTTAATCATTTAGCAGAAGCTTTTATCCAAAGCGATTTACAAATGAGGGCAAAAGAACGAGAATACATAAGTGTTGTGACAAGGACTGGTTAGTCGAATGCAGTACACGCCGCAGGTTATATAATACATTCAAATAATAAAACGAAGATCGAAAGAGATAAAGCTAGTTTTAGAGAGTTAAGTTTATTATATTTCATGATAATAAAAAAAAAAATGTATGCAGCCTTTTTTTTTGTAAATGAAAAGATACAAGTAGATAGAATAGAAACAGAATGTGAAAAATTTATATTTCAATATATACATATAAATAAATAAACACCATGAGGCGAAGTCCAGGCCATCACCGCACTTAGCATTTTTTTTTATATAATGCATTCATCGTTAAGCTCTTAATACATATATGTGTATATCAACTAATATGTGATTCATAAAAAAGAGGCATGTAACCCAGAATGAGAGAAAGCAGGACGGTGTAACGGAGGCCAGCGAGTAAGTGTTGTTCAGGTAAACCTCACTCCCCTGATCTCAAGAGACGCACTGGCGACTGACTAGTACCTGCAGTCTTTAGCCTTGTTAGCGCGTCTTCCTCCCTCACCGGAGACCCAGGTTCGAGGCCCATTCAGAACTAGAACGAAGTGTGGTGGTTAGGATCCAGGGGGGTTACAAAAGCACGTGCCCCAGGTCTCGCATAACCCCATCCACAACAAAACCCCACCTCACCAGACAGAGCCTGAGATGAAAGGGCCTGCAGGGGTCCCTGTAAATCCAATCAATCAATTCTTTCATCTTTAAATAAATGTAATTATATTGAATATTAAGAAGTGTTGTCACGTCTTCCCAATCTGCATTACTGCCCATCATATGTGAATGTAGGTGGAGGTGCATATTTGGGTAGGTTGGGTAAAAAAAACAAAAAAAGAATGGTCAGTAGATTCATGACTGCTGGAAGGTGACAAGGGTTGACCAAGATGTGTGTAAGTTTTACATAATGTTTTGGACAGAAATGGACAAGTTTTACATGCAAACTATTAGTAGGTTTTTCCAAGATGCAATACGTATGGCATTCCTTGATTTCCAGTTCATGCGGACTGTTTTCTTGGCATTAGTTAACACCACATGGAATAATGTGTTTCCAGAATTGTTTAATTGGGGTGCGATGCCAAATGATGTGACCATATGTGCCTTCATCTTTTTGTGTGCATTGTGAACTGGTTTCTAAAGTAAATCCCATTTTAAATAATTTCTGCCCAATTATTGGACGTTGATTTCAAACAGTGTGCTCATCTAAGATTTTTAATCTGTCAGTAGCTACATCTGACACAAATCAATGTTTAGTAATGTCGTTATTGTTGAGATGATGATTTATGTATTAGAAACTATGTAAAATTGGTTCTCTGAAAGTGAATTCAATCACTTGTTTCCACAGGGCTTTTATGGAATGAGGTTATGGCACATGGACAAGAAGGTAATAATCCTTCAGTTATTGACTCGTTTGTTCTGTTTTATCTGTTTGAACAAAACTACGTGGAAACGTATCCTTACTGTAAAGCTCTGTTGCAGTTTGATGTACATTTTATTTTACAGTTCATGAGGCCATAAAGTCAGAAAATCAACTCATTAATTCATTCAAATCGTATAAAGCGCATTGTGCTCCCATTTATTTAAAGTAACTAAAATCAATTTTCTGGACAACTTTCTTTCTTTCGTTGACCTTGTCATGTTTGATCAAAATGTCATAAATGGTTCTTCTAGTGAAACAACAGACGCAGTGATGTACTGTGTATATAATTCTCCAATTATTAAGTGCACTTACATTTTACTTACAAATCAACATCTGATACATCGTACACTACAATATATATATATTTGTAAGTGTGATTCCATCACAATAGAAAGGAGAAGTTACTTCCAGACAGTTCATTGCAACTTTAAATTCTTAGTTAATAATTTAACATTCTACTGCATACATTTTGATGGTACACATTAACAAAATTATTCCACATAATTTTGGGGGGTTTATTTGGGAAAATGTTTGGTAACGTTGGGCAACAATGGTGCAGAATCATGGAGAAAATTATCCATTCACATATCATAAAAAAAATGTTCAGTTCAGTCACAAAGTTCATAGATCAACCAAAATCACAAATCTGTGGGAAAAAGGAAAAACACTTGAAACACATAAATATATTGCATTTGATACAGACGTAGGTTTGTGTCGTGGTTCGAGGCTGGGAAACTCAGGTCCTGTGGGGGCCACTGTCCTGCAGAGTTTAGCTCCAACCATAATCAAACACACCTGCCTGTAGCTTTCTAGTGATCCTAAAATACATTCATTACTGCTTCTGATGTGTTGATTAGGGTTGGAGCTAACTCTGCAGGACAGTGGCCCTCCAGGACTGAAGTTTCCCAGTCCCGATGTAGTGTGTTGTGACTCGTGTCATATCATTTACTTCATGGACTTAGATTTCACTCTGTGTGAAACTTTAAAAAGCACTTCTTCTCTGCTGCGAAACAGAGGTGCAAGCTACACTTTTTGCACATCACTTTGGGTGTTCCTTTACATCTTCCCTTTATTTGCCCGTATGTATTGTCAATGGGAAATCATGTGGACCCTGCTTCCTTATCCCTTATTGTGCAACGTTGCCCTGAGGCAACAAAAAGAAAAACTGAATTTCAGAACATGCAAAATAAAAAAAGTAGACCAAAGGACTGTACAGCAGCACAACAAAACAACAATAGTAATCAACAATAACAGAAAAACAATTTAACAAATTTCATAATAAAAAAAAATCAGCATTTAAAAGCCATAGAAAACAAGTATGTTTTCATGTGAGATTTGAAAACATAAAATTCCTTTTAAATAATCTCAAAATATTAGAATATTTACATTTTAGTTTTAATAAATGACCACCCATACAGTTTAAATGATGGGTATCTCTTGTTCTTTGAAACCACAATAATGGGGAACACTGCTGATTAGCAATGGTCCAGAAGACGATCATTGACACCTTCCACAAAGAGGATAAGTCACAGAGGGTCATTACTGAAAGCGGTGGCTGTTCAAGGAGTGCTGTATCAAAGCATATTAAATACAAAGTTGACTGGAAGATAGAAATTGAGTAGGAAAATGTGCACAAGCAACAGGAATGACCGCAAGCTTGAGAATACTGTCAAGCAAAGCCGATTCAAACACTTGGGAGAGCTTCACAAGGAGGGAACTGAAGCTGGAGTCAGTGCATCAAGAGTCACCACGCTCAGACATCTTCAGGAAAAGTGCTACCAAGCCACTTCTGAAACAGAAACATCGACAGAAGCATCTTACCTGGGCTATGGAGAAAAATAACTGGACTTTTGTTCAGTGGTCCAAAGTCCTCTTTTCTGATGAAAGTAAATGTTGTATTTAATTTGGAAATCAAGGTCCCAGAGTCTGGAGGAAGAGTGGAGAGGCACAGAATCCACGTTGCTTGAAGTCCAGTGTGAAGTTTCCACAGTCAGTGATGATTTGGGCTGCCATGTCATCTGCTGGTGTTGGGCCACTGTGTTTTCTGAAGTCCACAGTCAACGCAGCCATCTACCAGGAGATATTAGAGCACTTCATGCTTCCTTCTGCAGATAAGCTTTATGGAGATGCTGATTTCATTTACCAGCAGGACATTGCACCTGCCCACACTGCCAAAGGTACCAAAAGCTGGTTCAATGACCATGGTGTTACTGTGCTTGATTGGCCACCAAACTCGCCTGACCTGAACCCCAGAGAGAATATATGATGAGAGACACCAGACCCAACAATGCAGAAGAGCTGAAGGCCGCTATCAAAGCGACCTGGGCTTCATTACACCTGAGCAGTGCCACAGGCTGATTGTCTCCATGCCACGCCGCATTGATGCAGTAATTCATGCAAAAGGAGGCCCAACCAAGTATTAGTGCATATAAATATACATAATCCTCAGGATCCTGACATGTCTGTTTAAAATATACTTTTTTATTGATATTATGTAATATTCTAATTTTATGAGACACTGAATTTTGGGTTTTCACTATCTGTAAGCCATAATCATAAACATTTCAAGAAATAAAGGCTTGAAAAATTACACTCTATGTGTAATGAATCTATATAATATATGTGTTTCACTTCCTGAAATGAGTGACAAAAATCTTGACCTTTTTCATGATATTCTATTTTTTTTAGATGTATCTGTATGTTCTGGCCCACCATCTAGTGGCAAAAGATTGTTTTGGCCCGATGATAATTTTTCTTGCCCACCCCTGCTGTAGAGGGTTTACATAGCAATCCCAATGTAGATTATAATTATACTAAATAACAAATATTGGATATCTGAACAAATAAATGACGATCATTGTAGGATCATTCTTTTGTTTTTTCATTGTAAATATCTGGCCTTTGTTTGCAATCTTTAATTTATGCCCTGTGGTAGGCATGTAGTTGATAATGAGTAATGAAGATGAATTTGTTGAAAGTCTAATCTAACCCTTAATGACAATAAAAAGATGATGATTCTTACTGGCCTTTATCTCTGAAATATTTTCCAGAGAACGCAGCGCTGTGGGGCAAAACTAGTCAGTCTTCAACTTTAGTCTGTGGAGCTGAATTGGCTCTAGATGGACTGTTAAACACCTTTACTCACACTGACTCTGAGACGAACCCCTGGTGGAGAGTGGATCTACTGAAGGTGTACAGAGTGAACAGAGTCACCATCACTAACAGACCGAGCCAGGCCTCTAGGATTACCGGGGCAGTGATTCGTATTGGGAACTTCCCTGGCACTTACAGCAACACCATGTGAGGAAATGTATTTGACTGTCTTGGTTAATGTTTAACAGAATTGTATAACAGATAATCTCTCTGTCTGTAGATGTGGTGTGATTTCTACTCTTGCAGAGAGTGCTACAGACACTTTTACATGCGGTGGGATGGAGGGACGTTATATGATCGTTCATATTCCTGGACATCAGAAGATTCTTAGTCTAAGTGAAGTCGGCATTTACGGGTATTTGGCAGGTAATTTATTGTAGAAGAGCACTTTTCAACAGTGAATGTTATATACTTTAAAACATGTCAAGTGAAGACATAGTTTTCCAAAAATCATGCTTAATTCATGCTCATCATATCCATTCAAACTAGCATGATTTCATTTATTAAAATACATCTGTAGTACTAATCCCTTTCATTGTACTGATAATGCTGCATACCTGATATTTACAGTGTTGGGAGTAACGCGATACAAAAGTAATACATTACAGTAAATGATTACTTTTGCTGTAACGCAGTAGTGTAAGGCATTACTAATCAATTTTCAGCAATATGTTACTCGATACATGTTTAGTAATGCTTGCATTATGACACATTTATACATTTTTTTATATTTAATTTAAAGTCGGGCTCTGACATTTGTTACATCCCTAGGGCTGGGCTTCGGGGCAATATTTACGTCATAGTTCCTAAGGTTCAGTGGTAGAGCATTGCGTTAGCAGTGCAAAAGGTTGTGGGTTAAACTATTTTTTTATTAACCTAATAATACAAAAATAATAAAAAGAAAATAAACGAAATATAAACACTTTGCCATTACATACAAAACTGAAATATTTTAATCTCTGAAACATGAGTGGTTTTAGGAGAAGGGGAAAAAAAGACGGCTCGGGTCGGACTCTGGCCAGTAAATCTGAAGTTGGAAATTCTGTCGGCCCAACCCCAAAATATATTGATTCATCTTTGATATATTTTTTGATTATATATTTTTGATTATATATTATATATTTGATTATATATTTATATATTATATATTTTTTGATTCATCTTTGAGATATTTTTTTTATGAACTTATGACTGATTTATCTGCCCCCATTGACAGTCCACACAACTTCCACGGTCACTTTAAAAAGTTCATAAATAAATAAAAAACAAATGATGACAGAATTGTCATTTTTGGGTGAATTAACACATTCATATGAACGGTTATGATTCATTTTTACTTCTGCCAATTGTGTTTAGGTTTCAAAATTGCTGTTTATTCATAAGAATGATCATGACCAACACACCACGGGGAAGTCATGGCCTCATGGCAGAGAGTCGGACTCTAATCGAAAGGTTGCAAGTATAACGGATGTATGCCAGTAAGGGCTGTAACCTCACTCCCCTGACCTCAAAAAGAGGTCTTTTGTTGGTCACAGAGCTTGTTTACTGCAATACGAACACCAGTGGTGGGTGGCAGGCCTAGGGGCTTGCAGCCAGCGTGAGCATATAATGCTGACCAGCACAAGACCTGGGAAAATTCAATATAGTAAAGAAATGCATCAACTTTGTTACAAAAAATACCCTTTCATTCTAATTGAAAGTTATTGAAGATGGAGAGATGGGTAGATGAAAACGAGGGCAATAGCGTTCCAAAAGGTCGTTGAGGGTCTCATGGAGTAATTTTTGTGAATATAGTTGTGAATTAGTTGCAATTATTATAATTTTGTTTGTTGACAGTAGTTGATGTATAAATTACTCTTCCCAACCATTTAATGCGAAACATGTGCTTTAGCATGTATCTTTGTGTTTTTTTTCTTACATACATTTTATTAGGAAATGTGGCAGTAGATGGAGCCACTACACAGTCATCAACATTTACAGGCTGGTTTGCTGAAAAAGCCATCGACAGTAATCGAGGTCTCCAGCAGAATACATCATGCTCCTCAACCCTTAATGAGACTAACCCGTGGTGGAGGCTGGATCTGCGTGATGTTTACAAAATGAGTGAAGTGGTCATCACTAACAGAAACGACTGCTGTGCAGAACTAATAAACGGAGCGGAGATTCGTATCGGAAACTCTTTGGAGAACAACGGCAACAACAATCCCATGTGAGACCTTCGAGTTTGAAAGAATGTGAGACATCAAGCACAAATGTGAAGGATTAATTCAGATATGATAGTATTTGTATATTTATCTTCATCTGTAGATGTGCTGTTATTCCTGCTATTCCAGCAGGTGAGTCCTACAGGTACTCATGTGGTGCGATGGAGGGACGTTACGTGAATCTGATCATTCCTGGAGACATGAAGACGCTCACTCTGTGTGAGGTGGAGGTCTATGGAGAAGGTTTAACAATGTCACATACCTGTATATTTGCCAACAAAACATTAAGGAGCATTAATATGTGTATAATATAATCAAACTCTACTAATTCATTTTACATGTATCTTTGTTTAGTTCCTGTTTTAAAAAGATCATTTGTAAAGATGCAGTTTAACTCAAGAGTTGACTTAACTGACCCTTCAGTGAGAGAAAATGTTCTGAAACAGGTGAGACAAAGAAACAAATTCAATTGTCATTATCACTGTGTGGTGATCTCGTGGGGGCTGCCTTGGTTGTGTTGTCCTGGAGCACATGGCCTTTTGTTTTGACAGCTCGCCATGTGCTCAGTGTCTTCGTGGTGTATACTCCGCCCCTCTTGTTATCCTGTTTGATAATTCTCCCTCCTCACATGCACTCTCGTTATCTTCCCTGTATCATGCCCTGGTGTTTGCTGTCTTGTGTCAGTCCGGTGTGTGTTATTCTGAAGCTCAGATTATCTTGCTGCCTGTTGTGTAATCTGACCAGGGTCTCGTTTTGTTTGCTTGTTCTAGTCCTGTCGGTCTGGCGCTCCTGTTTTTGCAATCCTTATTTTAGTTTTTTTACATGCCTGCTTCTCTTGGACTCTGGTCAGCTCTCTGCCTTGGCTTTTCTCTGCCCGTATGCCCATCTCTTCACGGTAATTCCTCCCAATTCCTCTCTGCTCGCGCCCGGTGCTTCCTCTGGATTTCAGCAGCGGCTGTCTATTAGCTGGTCTAATCTTCGCGCTGTGCAAGTGGACTATTTGCTGGTGATTTATCCCATCCGGCTGATTTTTTTAGGACTGAGCATGTTTTTATTTTTTCACTATTTCAATAAATTTTTGCTTTTACTCACCTGCTGTTGGATCCCGTTCTCGTTTCTGACATACTGTAAAATACCAGCAGCTCTCATCTGGTTTTCCTCTTTAAAAACAGACCTCATAGCCCTGAAACTGAGATGCACTTGAAATGCAATGAATCCCGTAAATGTATTTGTGGACATTTTAATGTTTGTTGTGCTCTTGGAGATTTACATGAAACTCAAATTCTTACAGATGTTTTCAGTGATCAAAAATCAGTTCACCAAATATTTGAGAGCTGCTTCACGAGGAATATCATGGCATTGTTTTAATCAGGGGTTACAGTGGTATGAAGATTTGAATGTATTGTTAAATCCCAGTGTAAATGTTCTTTTCAGTTGGGATCTGCTCTAGCTGATAGAGGATTCACAAACGTGACTCTACGTTGGTCTCAGAACCATAAGCGGGTGATCCAGAAGGTGGATGCTAGTGAAAGTGAGTCTGTTCTTGCAACTGTACAATAAGACATTAAATAAGATACACAATTCTGAATGATTCTACATTTCTTATGAGATGTAATAAGCAAACATTTGATTTACAGGTCACTGTGGCAATGGAAAATAACATACTGGAAATCAGGACTGTCTCTATTTCACTAGATTTACTTTTGTTCAAAAATGTCAATTCTTATTGGAAATGGATTGCCTTAAATATCTTTAAAATTGTGCTTAACAATGGAAATATTATTTAATTCACTTCTGCATAGTTTCCTTTTGGTGATTATTCACATATTTAATACTTTTTATGTATCTTGTGTAACTGTGTATTTTAAACAAATAGAGACAGATAGTAATAAATGTATAGATATAATATACAACATAAATAGATACAACTGAACCGAATTTCAGGTACTGAAACTGTAATTAAAAGTTTAAAAACATTGCATATTTTTATTTCTATAAATAAAAATATATGATTGATATGCATTGTTTGTTCTTTGATTTAATGATATCAAAACGATCTGCTCTTTATTCCTAAAACAATGATGTGCATGTGATCGTGAAATGCATCATACTAGTTTTACTGTACTGTGAGAAACTACACAGATTCTTCACTAGTCATAAAACATGCAAACGATGTCAAATGGGACAAAGAAACACTTTCCTGCTGAATCTATGCACCTTTTTACTGTTCAAACTTACCAAAATGGGTGTTACAGGGAAAGCAGATAAAACTTCTCCCAAACTTCTCCTTTACTGTGGGTTCCCTGGAGACACACCTCGGAAATCATTGAACTCCCTTTACGGGGCAGTTTCATGTTCAGTAACTTTATCGATTCACTTCACACCAATCAACCCGTAGCTGGAATGACGACGCTTTCACTCCTAAAGGAATTCATCAGGAATCTAAGCATTATGCAAGCACCAGGACACTTTACTCAGCACCAACAAAACCAATACTAGTAACCGCTTGTTAACTATTTAGATGCACTTCTAATTAAGGTGATGTGATTCTCTGGTGGTTCTTAACAGGTTGTGGTTAGCGGATGTGTAAATACTGCCTTTACACTATTCTCTTGTGCCCAAGCACTCTCTCTCTCTCTTTATCTCTGTCTCTCTCTCTCTCTCTCTCTCTCTCTCTCACTCACCACTCACTCTCTCTCTCTCTCTTATCTCTGTCTCTCTCTCTCTCTCTCATCCTCACTCACTCACTCACTCACTCACCACCTCTCTTTATCTCTCTGTCTCTCTCTCTCTCTCTCTCTCTCTCTCTCTCTCTCTCTCTCTCTCTCTCTCTCTCTCTCTCTCTCTCTCTCTCTCTCTCTCTCTCTCTCTCACTCACTCACCACCACTCACTCACTCACTCACCTCTCTCTATCTCTCTCTCTATTGTCTCTCTCTCTCTCTCTCTCTCTCTCTCTCACCACTCACTCACTCACTCCTCACTCACCACTCACCACCACTCTCTCTCTCATCTCTCTCTCTCTCTCTCTCTCTCTCTCCCTCACTCACCACTCACTCACTCACCACCTACCACCACTCTCTCTCTCTCTCTCTTTATCTCTCTCTCTCTCTCTCTCACCACTCACCACCACCACCACCACTCTCTCTTATCTCTGTCTCTCTCTCTCTCTCTCTCTCTCTCTCTCTCACTCTCACTCACCACCACCACCACTCACCACTCACTCACTCTCTCTCTCACTCACTCACTCACTCACTCACTCTTTTTGTTCTGCCCCGCAGACGAACAAATCATTTTATTGTACTATTAATGCTACAGTTAATTCCTGAATATGAATCTGATTCATTACAACCCATTATGATTAGTTATGCGCATCTCATTTTGAGCTCATTTGCTACACAGGCAATCAGACTATTCAATGATACACGCGTTATATAAAGACACATATCTCTGTATTCTCTGTATTAAGGATTGTATTATTAGTTTATTTTCTTTACGTTTGTTTTTAATATGATTGCATTGTGGGATAAGAAACTACAGGAAAACCATTTCACTACATTGCATCACATGTATATATATGTGACAATACATGAATACTTCACAAAGCAATATTTAAGAACATTGCTGATATTAAGTCTAAAAACAATCATTTGTGAAAATTAAGAAAATAATTCATATTTAAAGTCATCTGCTGGATTATGTGTGTACTGTGTATCTTCCACTCTCCACATTTCAGCTAATTTCTCCACTGATTGAGTAACAGCGTCCAGGTAAGAACACCTGCACAGAAGCAGAATTCATTCATAACACACGCACACATACATATAACACATACTACAAGATAGATAGATAGATAGATAGATAGATAGATAGATAGATAGATAGATAGATAGATAGATAGATAGATAGATAGATAGATAGATAAAGTAATCCCAGAAATGAAAAACACATTTTCTCATCTTTTGCTCACCCTCAAGTCATTACAAACATGTGTAAGTTATTTCTTTAATATATGTAGATACATTTAGAGATAGAGAGAGAGATAGGGGCCCACAAATAACTGGTAACTTAATTTATGTAAAGAAATAAAAGGTTTTTTTTATTTTTTATTGCTGTTCAAAGTGTTTTTTATGTTCAAGGACTGATGCTTCTTGTGTCTGCACAACAGACAAATTAAAATAATAAAAATCCTACGTTGGGCTTTAGGAAATTATGATCCCAGACTATACTGTTAGCATGATATTAGCTCTGGATGAAACAAAAGAAACAATATGAGCCAAAAGTCCTGGGGTAAGTTGAGCCAGTGACTCACTCCTACTTATAATAAAGTATTATTTTACTGTAATTGTACATTTTATTTAATTTAACTTCAGACCAAACACTTGATTTTGTTTTTGCTTTGAACTTGATTTTGTTCAGAAAATTTTAAACATGCCTTTTTTATGGAAATTGGCCATTGAAGTTATGTAAAAACGAATGATAATAATAGCTAAAATTTTATTATTTTATTAAATAAATTAATAAATTGTATTTCCCTGCAACATTTTTAAGTGGGATGAGTATTAAACCAGTTATGTAAGGTTAATTGTAGTGATTTTATTTTCTTAAATGTAAAAAATGTAAATGGCTTGAAAGCTGTGAACTATATCTTTTAAGTAAACTGTTAAGAAGTCAGCCATCCATCCATTTTACTATCCAAACCTCTTTGTCCTTATTAGGGTCGTGTGGAGCTTCATCCTAACCCGGCATCTTGAGCCACAGGTGGAGAAAGCCCTGGATGGATGGCTCACACATAGATTTGAAGAACCGTTTTTATTGAATTTCTCTACCTTTGATAAAGCATGATGTTACGTCAGCATAATCAGTGGCACAGTTTAACCCCATGTGGCTCAACTCCTCTCCCTAGGCTCACTTGAGCTATGAGACAACTTGATTTTTTTTAAAGACATATTTTGAAAGGGATTTAAATGATAATTCCCAAAAGTGCACCACATCCTGAAGTGTATTTAAGTTGAACTGTCACATGCTCACTTTAAGCTGGCTCATCTCACCCTGTCCTCCCTACTAGTCAATAAGGACCATCGATTGTTTAATTACCAGCACTCTTACAAATATCTTATTTTATATTCAACATAAGAAAGAAACATATACATGTTTGGAACGACATGAGTAAAGGATGACAACAATTTCAATTTTGGGTAAACTATACCTTTAAATAAAACAAATACAAGTACAAAAACAAGTCTTCCAAGTTAACTTAAACTTAAGTTTGACTCAAAAATAATCACATCTGCTAATTTAAATTCACATAGCCTGCTATTTTTTCTACACTAGCCTTCGTTAAAAGAGCTGATCTTTAATATCATAAATGCTCACCTGCACAGAGAAGCTGATAGACCGGGAACGAGGCTGTAGCTGTTGCTGCACTTGTATTTGAAGCCGTGATCATCGTGCCCGCTGTTGAAGATGCTGCTCCGGCTGCTGAGGTGGTTGTGCTTGCTCCTGCATTGACAGGTGTTGTAGATGTTGAAGATGCTGCTCCGGCTCCTGCTCCGGCTGCTGAGGTGGTTGTGCTTGCTCCTGCATTGACAGGTGTTGTAGACTCCGACGACATCGCTATTGTGGTAGTGCAGTGACATTCATTGAAGAGCAGGAGAGCAGTTACAGCAAAGAGAGTCAAATGCTTCATCTTCCTTTGGGAAATAAACATTTGTTGAACCACACTGAACGAATAAATAACTGTTTGATTTGATAGATGATATAATTCCACTGCAGATATTATTGAATCATAATGCACTGTAGCTGGTCTCATAGAAATCAAACTTGGTAAAGCTATCAACCGTATTAGGCAAGTCGGAAGTTAGTTATGTTCTGTTAATGTGACTTCTGATTTATGAGCCGATGTAAGTAAATGGACAAAGTGCAGTAGGGGAAAACTACATGTGCTACTAATCAGGGTGTTTATAATTAATTACAAATGATTTGATAATAAATAACAGTTTACAACATTAAGCAGCATAACGGACTGTTTTTGTACAGTTAACATAACTGGAAGCCTGGCACATTCTTACAAGTGGCCGCACAACTCATACGTGAAATCTTATTTTAAATATTATTATGTAAAAATAAGATTTAATGCACAATAAAACTACAATTATGCAGTTACTCACAGAGTTTACATGATAACTGTTGTTATATATATTAGTGCCATCAAAGTTAATGCGTTAATGCTAATTAATTTCAAGGCACTCATTTTATTAACGCGCGATTAACACAGTGCATATTTTCTGTCTGACCCGTGGCCCAAACCGTGGTTGGAGAATGGAGATGCACAGTCTTGCCAACTTAGCAACATTGCAGACCCCTTTAGTGACTATTTTCCCTTCAAAAAAGCACCCAAACCTTATTTAGTTTCTGAGAATGGCTGCGCAAAGTCTTTCCCAGCACGCGCACACCTCTCTCTCTCTCTCTCTCTCTCTCTCTCTCTCTCTCTCTCTCTCTCTCTCTCTCTCTCTCTCTCTCTCTCTCTCTCTCTCTCTCTCTCTCTCCCTCTCTCTCTCTCTCTCTCTCTCTGTCTCTCTCTCTCTCTCTCTCTGTCTCCTGCGATATTATGTTGCTTGCTTCTCTAATTTTACATGCAAGTATAGCTGAAATCACAGCACAGTTATCGACTTTATCTTATGTATTTGATTTCATCAGACGACAACATTTTTGTGCAGATTAATATCTTGGAAGGGAGAGCTGGTAATGTAGTCTTAATCGATCGCGTTTTCAGTCACTATTTCATATTAATTCCGTTGTGTGACAACATAAACAGTAAAATATATCAATGAAAACTGTTGTATTGAGAATTTAGCTGCGTCAAAATACAGTATGTGTGCACAGAGAGGGAAACAAATCTAATATTAAATAATAAATGTACATTTTGCATGTTCAGGAGAAGTGAGCTGCCCTGTCATGCAGAAATATAAACCGGTTTGTGTCAGTATATCGCTCTGTGCAAAGAAAGAGAAGTAATGTGAACCTGATATTTCTTTTTTCATGTGTCTAATAGACATGAAGAAGTTCTTTAAAACATCTATGACCTTTGAAACATGTCTAGTCTTCATGCTCTGATGATGACTATGGTTTCAATAATAATAAACATACATTGGCATAAAGCATCCATATTTGTCCATGCCCATGTTGATTAGAGTATACAAAACTTGAAAAGTATTAATTGAAAGTACATTTAGAACAAATAGAAATGTGCGATTAAGTTGCAATTAATCGCGAGATAACTCATGAAAATCATGCTATTATTCGCAATTTAATATTTTAATTGATTGACAGCCTTAAATATATATATATTAGGTGTTAAACGACTTCTTATTTTTTAAGTTGACTTTTATGTGATGAAAGTCAAGTCGAAGTCGACTAATCGCTGATGAAGTCATTAAGTCTGGAGCTGTGATAAACACCTTGTGCACAGTTATGAAATGTGACACACGTCCTGATTCTGATGAGTTAGATCAACATATTTTATTGACCCTGGAACAATGTTTTAATCCAAAAATGTAATCTTGACCATTTCCCTACACCTAAACCTAACCTTACCCCCGAGTAATCCCTAAAATCAGAGGAAATTATAGATTAATGACACTGATGTACAAGCACCAAACACTGAATATAAGCCTAAACTTCACACAAATTATAAACTTCTTCAAATCTGATTGGTTAGACAATGTTGATCCAGGAACATGTCCCACTTGGTAAAATCAGGTCCTGAATTCATCATAACATGTTGGCACCCTTGTGTTTGCTGTAGTAAAAATATTATTTATCTAAATATGAATTACCGTAGTGGGGACTTTTGTTGTCTTCTTTCTTCTGAGTAAACGGCTCTAGAAAAGTAAGTGTTAATAATCCACACAGAAACTGCTTCTACTTCTGATATATATATATATATATTCTACAAGTACACTCCTAAAAATGAAGGTGCTTCAAAAGGTTCTTCAAGTGATGTCATAAAATAACAATTTTTGGTTCCACAAAAGAACCATTCAGTCAAAGATTCTTTACAGAACCATTTCTTTCTTACCTTTTTATAATCTGAAGAGCCTTCTTTCACCACAAAGAAGCTTTTGTGAAAGGTTCTGCAGATGTTAAAGTTTCTTTAAGGAACCATTTAGACAAAAAGGTTGTTATATGGCATCGTGAAGCACCTTTCTTTTTAAGAGTGTAGGTTAGAAAAGTGATAAATATAAACTATACAATATATGAATCTTCTAAATAAACTATTAATCTATATAACTGTATGATCCGATAATAAAACTCTGACCGTTAATGATAATGTAGATGAGTCGCCTGTTTAATCTAGTCTTTCTGGACTCTCTCCGTCAGATTAAAGCACTTGTAATCTCAGTGAAGGTTGACGTACCTGCTCTCTGTGTCGCTGTCACATCAGTCTGTGAGGTTTATAAGTGTTTGTGTTAGCAGTCCGGTCTCTGATCTCTGTGGAAACCCCTGGGTAATTATATGTTTCGATGAAGAACGGGATTGTGTTTCTGCACTTCCACGCATTGTTCTTCTGTTAGATGGGATTTCAGTCCTCTAGCAACAAACAGAGCTGTGTATCAACCACTGACCACATCAGACACACGAGTAACCATGCTACAGATTTATATATATAGAGAAAATAACACTAGTACAGGAGTGTCATCTGACCCCAGACTGATCTAAAAACAGACTAGGGATTGCTAGGTGTGTGAGTACAATCAGCATTAACATATATTCATGTGGAGAATATGAAACACGTTTGCTATGTTTACACCGGATACTTTCTTATGAGCATTTCATATGAACTGAAGACAAATTGTGATTAAAATCATGGAGTTGAAGAAATATACTCTAAAACACCTTAATATTTCAGAAAATTTGAACATCAATTTTGATAATGACAAAAAATATATATGCCAAATATATATGCAAATATTGTAATAATTGGTTATAAAACACTCTTTATTGCTCTATCTCTATGGTCTACAATAAACACTCTCTTAGATATTAAGCACTCACACACACACACACACACACACACACACACATATATATATATGTAAAATACAAGCATTATAAAGGAGTGAAATTAAATTATCTTGAACCCAAAAATATATTTAGAAATATCATAGCTTTAAATATAAAACTTACATATTCAAAAATAAAAAAGACACAAAAAAGAAAACATGGTCACTTCCTGCTGTGACAACGCATATTTTTAAAAGTGAAAATATTTCACGTATTCATTCCTGATGAGTCACATTTTAAGAATCCTCTATTCAAATGAAGTGATCTATTAAAATTAGACTGTCATATTTGACCAAACATGACCAAAAAGTAGATATGAAAATAAGACTCAAATAACAGTGTCATTTTGATCCCTTTAATTACATTTTTTCCAGTTGTTCATAGTATTACACAGAGAAATTGGCCACACAATTCATTTTGATCGCATTCTGTTATTCATAACATTATTTTTAATTGTCATTTTTTTGTCGATTACATTATTTCCTTTTTTTTTGTGCTAAAGCTAAAAAAGTTACACAAGAACTAGCACACTGAGGTCTAACCCATGAGGACATTGAGATGCAAATCTACTTCACAGAAAATAAAAGGTTTTATCATTCAGGAGAGTTTAAAAACGAGAGAAAAGAAACATGGACACACCACGACCTGATCCATTCCTTTCATTGTGTAATTCTTCTCTATGGTTATTTCTTTATGCATTTGGTCAAATTGTCAGATTCCATATTTGTATTTTTGGTAAAGGCTCGTTTGAATCTGGGATGATCTCGCAGTCTTTACAATCAAAACAATTATCAATATTCCAACAATCATCTCAACATAAACTTTCCATTGAAAAGAAAGAAGAAAATTCCCCGTTTCCCGCTTACACAACCCATTAAAGCCAAAGTTCTGTCAGGAACAATAGAAAATGTCTCAAAAATGAAATAAAAAGTACTATTTGAGAATCTATGTATAAGAACTCTCCAATTAACGTTGATTAGCCTATTCAGTTTTATTGTGTATCGTTTTCAGGGCAGTGTTTTGCTGAAAGTGATTGTTACGATGCATTTGCAGTTGTGAGGTTTTGGTCTATGTTGTTATTGGCAAGTGTTAGCAATCTGGGTACAAAATATTGCAGTGATTTGGGTATTCTCTCGAGTGCTCATATCAAATCTTCTATATGATTACACATTGCAGCTATGCTAGCCTGCTAATCTCAATGGCTTGCCGGCTGGACGAGCTCTTGGAGCTAATGGGTTAATAACATGGCTAAACCCTGTTGGCAGTGAAGGGGCTGGTTAATCAAGTGAATTTGACACAAGTGTCATTCTTCTGAACAAACTTGCAGGTTGTGTTTTAAAGTTAAAGCACCACACGCACGCTCAGGCATGTCCACACGTACTGTTTTACTCTGTGTACAAGTCACTATGATTCAGCATTAGATCACATCATGGCTTTGAGTGCACTTCAAACCAGAGCTAAAGCTCTCAAGTTACGTTATTCATAACGACAAACGTCACCATCACCATGAGTCCACCTCAACGTTTCCAACCAAACACTCTACGAACAGACTAGTTAGTCACAACGAAGTACTGTGATGCATCAGTGGCTAAACTATAGGCCTCTGCTATATACTACAGTACTAGGTGTTACTATATTCATACTGTAGCCTACAATGCTACTGTACTCCAAAGTACTTCAAAACATACCATAGTACGTGTCCACAAATCTAAGGTAGCCTACACATCCAAAAACTCCCAACACACTCGTATCAGTTTGTCAGTATTTTATGTTTTGGCAAATTTAAGTTTGCATGATCTATCCACTTTAGAGGTGGACTTGTATGCTTATTTCTATTCTGGTTATATGCGAATCATATCGTATACGAAATCGCCAACTCATTTATATTGACTGTAGATGATTTACTGTTTAAAAGTCAGCGTTTACATGAATAAACAACATTATTATTCATCCTGCAGGTACTTCATTTCTCAAGCAAGTAGCTGAGGTGATTTCTTTATAACTGGACTTATGAATACATGTGTGATTGTGCACCAGTTATGCTTAATAATTCCTTAAACGCTGGCCTTTTGCAGGGCAAAGCCTCTAAAAGCCAAACACCTGATCACGTACTCTCATGACAGTCTGTAATACTTCACACATTGGCGAATTTAATTCTGAACATCGCACAAATCAAATAATTTAAATTCGTAAACATATTAATGGCTACTCTTTCTCGTGAGACCGGGCTTAAATGTCTTTATGGGCGTTCTGTCGGCTCATTTATGACACACAAGCAGAACACATTTATAGTATCGCCTTCATTTTTTAAATTATTGTTTTATTGTTAATTTAAAAACTGGAAAAGTCAAATGTCAAAGTCTCATATAGGCTTAAATACTGATA
The DNA here is from genome assembly GCA_027564155.1 of Gymnocypris eckloni scoliostomus. Classification (NCBI taxonomy): domain Eukaryota; kingdom Metazoa; phylum Chordata; class Actinopteri; order Cypriniformes; family Cyprinidae; genus Gymnocypris; species Gymnocypris eckloni. The sequence goes on along the minus strand of CM050413.1, from coordinate 40,095,077 downwards.
TATTTTCCTGCGGTAACTTTTATTTAGTGATTTACAGAGATAGGTTTTACAAATGAGCAGATTTTTATTGGTTATCATAATTTAGCTGGAAACACTCACTGATGGAAGCACTTCTACCAATCTTGCCCTCGCATGAAGCTCAACTTCAAATCCACTTTAGGACTTTCTTGATTCCTGTTTCTGCTCTTACTGTAAGTGATGCATTAGTGCGCGATAGTCAAACTCGCTCAAACAACTGTCCTTTCTTTTATTCCTTACCACCATCGAATCAATTCCTCACAGAATAATCCCTGTCCAATGTGTTTGTCCGATTTCTGTGAAAATACACCACAGCACAGATGTACATGTGAACCTCGTGTCACTTGACTTCAAAACAACGATTCCTGTGACTTCCTAGTTGTTCTTTCCTATTTAAGACCACACATTCACTCTCTCACCGAAATAAAACAAAGGTAAAAATGATCTACTGATGTGGTCAAGAAAATTCTGGCATGCATTTCAGAACAGGCAAAAACCCCAATGGCCCTAAAAAAAAGAAGATTATATATAATTACAGTATTTTTCTTATTCACATTTATGTGTATAGCTTTTTCGTTAAGGGTAAATGGAAGACATGAGGTGGCTGTCATCTACAGAGACGAGTATTTCGGCCTAAACGTCTCCGACAATACTGCACCCCTCTCGCAGCAGAAGGATTGCTTTAAAGAAGAAAATGATAATACAGAATACAAAAACACAAACAAGCACAGCAAAACATAATAACCACAACACATTATGAGCTTATATACTCTTTTCTCTACTCATGTAATTGTAATTAAGAGAAACATTGTTATTTATGTTTTCATTATTAATATTAATAATCAATATTCATATTAGAAGTATTACTGTTGTTAACACTACATTTGGGTCTCCCTAAAGGCCCCGCCCCTGTCACAGAGTTAAAGGGCTCTAGCATCCGTGAAGGAAGGGAGAGAGTCGTCGTCATCCGTCCATCTCTCCTCAGCACGACACCTCCATGGTATGGGACGGGCTCGGCGGGAGCTGTCCACCCTGCGAGCTCTGGGACAGCGTGCGGGTTCGGGAGCGCGAGCCCTCCATGGAGTATGAGGACGAGAGCGAGGCGGTACGCGAGCGCGAGAGACGCGTCATGACGGACGACGCCACTGAGAGAGGAAGAGAAGCAGGGCAAACGTCAGAGAAACAAACAGAGGATGAAGCCGAAAAACAAGGAACAAAGAAAAAAAGAGGCCTAAATAAAAACTAACTGTGAGATGCAAACTCAGCCAAAATTCCAAGATGTAAATTCTGATTTTTGTATTTATTTTTTAAATACAACTTAAATACAAATGACGCTTCTGTCAGCGAAGTTTTATCACAAAAATGTTACCACTTGCTCTAGTTAATCTGGTTAAAATACACCAAACAGTTAAACCAACCAGTGCCGGCCCAGATCCGCAGTTGTTGCTGACTGGGAATGGTTAAACATTCTGTTTACTGATAATGGGAAGCTACTGCAGTGTTATTACTACAGTTCAAAGTCTGGGGTCGGCATGTTTGTGAAAGAAGACTCTACTGATCATCAAGGCTGCCTTTATTTGATCAGAAATACAGTAACATTCGAATATTGTGAAACATGATTACAATTTAAAACCACTGTTTCATGTTTTAATAGTCAAATTACATGTATTTCTGTGATGCGCAGCTGTATTACTCCAGTCTTCAGTGTCACATGATCTTCAGAAATCATAATAATATGATGATTTGCTGCTCAAGAAACATATTTTTGGTTATTGTCAATGTTGAAGACAGCGTGTTACTTTTGTAGGAACTATCGGACGTGTTATTGTCAGCAGTCTTTGTTAAATAAGTTCAAAACAACAGCATTTACTTGAAAAAAATATATTTTGTTACATTAATACTTAGTACTTATTGTTTGCAAAATAAATATTGTAGACCAAATGTAAATTAAAACCTTAATTTCATCCTTTTTGTGTGTGTGTGTGTGTGTGTGTGTGTGTGTGTGTGATATTTTTCAATAATAAAACACTTACTGTATCCCATGCCTTGAATGAAGTACTTGAACGCTTCTGTCAGTTTGCTGGGCTGTAGAGACACACGTTTCATTTACACACCTCACAGATTTCATCTGAATATATTAACTGTATTGATCATTAATAATTTCATGTGATTTACCTGAGTCAGCTGTGGCATGCCGCCGGCATCAGCCATCTGAATGAAAACACAGAGTTCATATGAAACTGCACTTGCTTTTTGTGACATGGTCAGATTTTTAAATACAATAATTTTAAGATGATTAGTAATAAGTTATGTGTATTTTTGCTCGTCTCTTGATTGTATGCTTGTCCACTATTCAAACCTTGAGAAACGAGGTCGTGGTTGGATCTAGTTTGCTGTTGAGCTCCACCTAGTGGACAGAAACAGACGTGCCGTTAGAATAATCCTGTGGGTTTCTGTGGATACATGTTGTTTTTGACTGACTAACTGACTTAAAGACTTACAGCAGCTTCCTCGTACGGAGCCTGGTCACCGACCACCAACATCACAGGACATCTGAAACACAGAAACATGAGGAGACGCCAACGAGAGACGTCTGTACGAGAGAACGGCTTTGTTTGCCATCATTCTTACTTGAACGAGTTATTCCTCTCGATGTTCAGATCTCTGCGACTGTAAGACAGAAAGAAAAACAAGACGTTTGATTATTAAATTATTACAATAGATTTTGAATAGATTTCAAATAGACCTTAATTGCGTGGAATTGATAGTTATGGATGGATCACGTTGTAATGCAAATTGAAATGTATTCTTGAGCATGCAAGTACACAGCATTCAAATTTGCATAATTGATGAGTAATTAATATTCTAATATTCACATTTGAACAGCAGGAGCATACAGTGATGCATGTATAACACACTGTTTTCTTGGTGCATGCGTGTGGTTTTACCCCAGGTAGCTCTTCCAGAAGAGTTCGATGTTGATGAGGTTTGGTGCTTTAGAGATTCTCTGTCTGTGAGTTTGAATGAGCTCTGTGTTTGCCGACATCTCTTCCTGAAAACAATCAAATACACACACGGCAAATCAGTATTTAACCTTCCACACGCCATCCTCTTTATAATGGACGGCATTATACGAAATGATCACACTGTTCCCTGAAATACTTGATTCTGATTGGTCGGTCACAATGTTCATTTCTGTGTAATGATGTTAAACTGTAGAAACTGACCATATTACCTACATTTTGGAAATAGCCCAACCTGTAAAATGTTGCCTTATGTAGCTGTTAGTACAGTCAGACATGCATTGTCAGAAGAAAAACATATATATACCCTTAGCTTGATCAGAAGTGTTCTGCTTTACACATACATATATAGACACACACACACACACACACACACACACACACACACACACACACACACATGACTGAAGTGGTGACTCAGGATTTGGTCTGAGAGGGAAGATGTCAGATTGGAGAGCTGCAGAAGAAACACAAGCGAAGTCATTTAATAATGACCGTGATTTTAACGGTAAAAAACTGAAAATGCTAAAGTAAAAACCTGTTCAATGGTTAACGGTAACTTCCTGTCAAATTTACAGGGAAAAAACGTAAATGGACGCTCCCAGAATTCCCTGCGTTGCATGTCAAATTTTGCTTGAATTTGATGTTTCTTCTTTGAAATAACTGTTTCTTAGTTTGTTCTTATCAGCTATGTTTATTGGGGTAGTATGTTACATCTAATGTTGTTAAAATAATGTTTATTGCATATTTTAGTTTAATGAGCCTCACCATGATGGTGTTTACTGCACTTTCTATAGCCTATATGTTATTATTGAAAAGCTGTTTGTCATGGGCTTTGGTTCATCATGTGACTTCAGTGTATTTCAAAGGTCCAAAACAGATTTCAGTACTTCAATATGTTGGAATATTAACATTGTATCAGTTAATGAAATTACAATATTTAACTGTAAATTTGAGTTAAAACCTAAAATGTTGTTACCGTTTTATTGTTTACAGTACAATTCCAGCAACCACAGCTGCCGTTTTTTTTACCGTTAATTTTACGGATTTGTTTTACAGTGTACATATTGCCTGTTATTAATCAGACAGGGACTTCATATGCAGCTGAGAGACCAACCTTATGGGCGGCCCAGTCCATCCAGCCGCGTGCGTATGTATCGATGTTGATCAGAACGAGCCCTTCCACGGACTCAGGGTTAGTCAACTGTGAGAGAGAGAGGAGAGGATGTAAAACAGCGTTCAGTGAATATTTAAAGGATTCACAGCCATTTTTTCTGTTCAAAACACTTAATTGTTGGCCAAAATCTGAGGTAGCAACGCAGGGTCCCTTCGTGAATACGGTGAAATTCTCAAGCACTGTGATTATCATAATTAAATGCTAATGGAGTTTATTTTGAGAGTTTTTCAGTTTTACGGTACTGTATTTTTAAACAGTCAGCAAAGTGAAATAATATTGAATGCCCCAGTGTGTGAGGGTTTATTTATTCATTTATGACCAGCAGAGGGCTTCATTCAGTCTTTGAGTGTCTGCTTGTGTCACATATCCTGTATTTTAGCATATGAATGGCTGCAGGTTAAAACAAATCTTAAATTGTTCTTTGGCAAGAGAAAGAAAATATATTTGAAATAAACTCCAAACTCCAAACATAAGCCAGAGTGGCAGTGAAAAAGGGTCAAACTGAACACCAAATTACAAAAAAGTGATTAATGAAATTAATACTGAGAGCTACCAATATTTTTATTTTTATTGTATTGTATTTATTATTATTATTATTATTATTATTAAGAAGAAGCCTGGCCTCTTAAATTAAAACTTTGTTTATTTTATTACTATTTTAAAATAAAACCATGTTTATGTGCTTTTGTGTGTTTTTATACTGCTGTCTCATATTCATGATATTTGTACTGTATATAGACTTTACCTTGAAACTGAACAATTACCATATTAATAAGTCATGGTCTTTACATAGTACTCCAGGAGTACATGACATTATTTTAATGCTTTTTTATTATAATTTTTTTATCTATTTATCAATGATGACATGCAAATATGAATTATGTGTAACTCACAGTGAACTTGGACAGTATGTAAGCGCCGGCTCCGACTCCAACACCAATAATTGTGCGGAAACTAAACAAGAGGAAAATAATCAGCCGTAAACACTGAATCATATGAAGATCAGAGCTGTTGTCAAGTATATGTGTCGTTTGCAGGAGTCACTAATGAAGATTTAAACATGCAGTAACTTGTTTTGACTCACTTAAAGTACTGCAGGACTGTAGGGAGCATCTCAGAGACCTGATCCATGGATGCATACTGGTATCTGTCAAAAAAACAACAAAATGTTTTAGTACTGTTAAAAGGAACAACACAAGGCACAGCGGCCTGTGGACATGTGAAAACTTAAAAATACTCTCTGAGTCACAATCTGCATCAAACACAGAGAAGGTAAAACCACTAACACATTCTGAAGACGCTTTGACAGATGTCAAACATCATTTGAATTGTTCACACATTTTTATAACACCCTCACAAAGCCAAACACACACACACTCGGACACATATGCATAATAATATACTTTTGTTTTTGCAAAACAAAAGGCCTATTTCTCTCAAATATTGTTCACAAATCTGTCTAAATCTGTGTTAGAGAGCACATCTCCTTTGCCGAGATAATCATCCACTTCCCACGTGTGGCATATCAAGATGCTGATTAGACCGCATGATTAATGCACAGGAGTGTGCAATTGCACAGACATGCTGACTGCAGGAATGTCCACCAGAGCTGTTGCCTGTGATTTCTCTACCATAAGCCGTCTCCAAAGGCGTTTCAGAGAAATTGGCAGTATATCCAACGGCCTCACAACCGCAGACCACGTGTAACCACACCAGCCCAGCACCTCCACATCCAGCATCTTCACCTCCAAGATTGTCTGAGACCAGCCACCCAAACAGCTGCTGCAACAATCGGTTTACATAACCAAATAATTTCTGCACAAACTGTCAGAAACCGTCTCAGAGAAGCTCATCTGCATGCTCGTCGTCCTCATCGGGGTCTTGACCTGACTGCAGTTCATCGTCGTAACCGACTTGAGTGGACAAATGCTCACATTCGATGGCGTCTGGCACTTTGGAGAGGTGTTCTCTTCACGGATGAATCCCGGGTTTCACTGTACAGGGCAGATGGCAGACAGCGTGTATGGCGTTGTGTGGGTGAGCGGTTAGCTGATGTCAACGTTGTGGATCGAGTGGCCCAAGGTGGCGGTGGGGTTATGGTATGGGCAGGCGTATGTTATGGACAACGAACACAGGTGCATTTTATTGATGGCATTTTGAATGCACAGAGATACCGTGACGAGATCCTGAGGCCCATTGTTGTGCCATTCATCCACAACCATCACCTCATGTTGCAGCATGATAATGCACGGCCCCATGTTGCAAGGATCTGTACACAATTCCTGGAAGCTGAAAACATCCCAGTTCTTCCATGGCCAGCATACTTACCCGACATGTCACCCATTGAGCATGTTTGGGATGCTCTGGATCGGCGTATACGACAGCGTGTTCCAGTTCCTGCCAATATCCAGCAACTTCACACAGCCATTGAAGAGGAGTGGACCAACATTACACAGACCACAATCAACAACCTGATCAACTCTATGCGAAGGAGATGGCGAATGGTGGTCACACCAGATACTGACTAGTTTTTGGACACCCCCCCCCCCCCCCCAAATACAGTAAAACTGCACATTTTAGAGTGTCCTTTTATTGTGTCCAGCCTAAGGCACACCTGTGTAATAATCATGCTGTCTAATCAGCATCTTGATATGACACACCTGTGAGGTGAATGGATTATCTCGGCAAAGGAGAAGTGCTCACTAACACATATTTAGTCAGATTTGTGAACAATATCTGCTGCTTTTGACACTGTCAATCATCAGATCAATCCTGACCACCCTCTCATCACTGGGCATCACTGGGATTCCACTTCGCTGGTTTGAATCTTATCTCACTGGTCGGTCTTTCAGGGTGGCCTGGGGAGGGGAGGTATCTAAAGCACATCAATTGGTCACTGGGGTTCCACAGGGCTCGGTTCTTGGACCCCTCCGCTTCTCCACATACACTACATCACTGGGTCCCATCAAACAAGCAAATACTTTCTCCTACCATTGCTATGCTGATGACACACAGCTTTATCTATAATTTCAACCAGATGATCCAACGGTAGCTGCACGGATCTCAGGCTGCTTTTTGTTCAGTATATATATATATATACACACAGACAGCACATACCCGACAGGATACATGGCCGCGCCGTCCTCTTGTCCCGGAGCGTCCACATGGACAACAGTGAAGTTCTTCACGATCTCCTGCATCTCCTCAAACTTAAACAACGTGGAAAAGCAGCTCTTACCTGAAAGAGACAAAAAAAACATCATTAAATGGAATGTGCCATGACCCATGGTTTAGTCTCTTTCTAACCACCATGATCTTGAGGGCTGATGACTAGCAATCAGAACTACATTTTTAAATTTAGGCAATTGTCAAGCTGGGATACTAGAAAGCATTTAAACATAGAAACACACACACACACACACACACACATCGTGGCTTCTTGTTTACACTCATTCACTCAATTTGCCTTCATCATATTTCAAATTACACAATAGGCTCAAAGAGCTAAACATGGCTTATAATACAGATAAATAAAACAGAAAGTTTCACTCTTTGCTATTTTCAAAAGCACTGGTTTGCAAAAATATGTCTTATATCCCAATTCAGAAAACAGATATGTTTTATTTTCACTTTTATAAAAAATATATATAATATATATATATATACTGTATATATATATACACATTTACTCTGGCTACTGTTCAGATGTCTTATTTGTAAAATAATTAAGTCAATTATTTGCAATTAATCTTGAACTGGTTCACAAACTGGTCATTTTCAAACTGAACCACTACATCAATACAAGCAGTTCTCCATTCACATTTTGCATTCAATTATTTTGGACATTTCAGTGTAGACAACGGCTTCCATTAATCATGATGGTTCACAACTTGTGATACATTTATAATAAAATAAACCTCTAGCTAATACGTTATGTGTTTATTTTGGTTCTCATGCACTTTAACTCTGTCTGTCTGGTTAAACACACTCATCAAGTGTGAACCAAAATGGACCGAGTGTGAAGAGCTCATCTTGTTATGTGTGATGTGCACGACTGCTTTTAAACCACCTATATTATTATTAGATCCAGTAACATTCATATTGCAAGAAAGGTGTCAGTGGGGCATTTCCAAGAAACAGAGTGTATTTTCACACCTCCCTCATTTCAACCCAATAAATATCAGTCCAGCGAGCATCTAAGACACGACTCTCTGAACAGCTCAGACTCTACAAGACTTTTACACAAGCTCAAGAACAGCACAAAGGGAAAGGTAAAGGTTTATAAATGTATTAATTATTATATTTTTTTGTAATTGTGGTATGTAACGTGTAAAGCATATTTGTTGTAATAATAATCCTATAGTGTTAACATTAAGAGTAGAACTGACTTTATACATCCACTGAAAATCACCCCAAAAAACAACAGATTCAAAGACACTGAGACTTCAAGCATGATGAAGAAACTTTAAGATCCTGCAGCAATTGAGACTCAATCTAATTAATTACATTTAGATTTGGTCTTAGAGTAACTCTATGTGATTAATTGAAGTGATGGTAAATTGAATATGTATTAACTTGTATATTAATTCAATGCAAATGAATGTGTTCCTTATATTTGTTTGACACACATGCTAATGCATTGCTCTTTTAAGTATTTAAAGTTCAACACAGTCTATGGCATTAAACGGTTTGCCTGCTTGTTGTATTTGTTCTTTCACAGAATGAACATACTCAAAGTACTTATAACAATCACAGACAAGAATAGGACAGTCAAATATGCTATTCCATTAGTGTCTGATCTGGAGGATCACTCAAGCTTTCCTTATAACCAATGGGTCAGTCAGTCTTTCAAATGACCTAATTAGACAGTAGTTCATACTTGTGAAAATGCTGATGACGGTATAGAGTAAAGACCCCAGCATGACTCCCGTTTGGTGCTTGGTGTCTGTCTTTCTAATAGTTTACTTTCTCAACCTGCTCTTTTCCCCTGTTTGTCTCAGGATGAGATCTGCAGTTCTTCTCTCGCTCCTCGTCTTTCTGGCTCTCAGCGATGGAGCGAATCGCCAGAAGAACAACCGATATGATGAGTTCAAGAAAAAACACATTCTCCCGACTGGTTTTAAAACAAATGATACAGATGCTTGGTGGAACCACCTAGTAGACAATGGTCTCTGCGGTAGAACTAAAGAACAGTCCTTCATTAAGGACACTGAAGAAAATATAATAAAAATCTGCAATGGCGCTGGTAAAAAAACAAAGGATAATTATACCAAAAGTACAAATCTGTTCCAAGTGTACAAAATTGAAAGCAGAAATGAAACATTAAATATGTCATGGAATTGCATCATTGAAAAATGTCATGCAGCCAAATATTATGTAATTGTTCAATGTGAGGACAAACTACCTGTGCACTATCATGATCAACACATTGAGAAGAGAAAACGTCCATATAATTGCTATTAAAGCATGATTTAATTTCATAACGGTGACTAAATGAGGGTTGAAATGTTGTTTAACCATTCATTAAAGATGTTGCTATGCCACTTTGAATAAAATCTGCCAATTGCATGAAGTAATTTCTATAAAAACACATCTCTTTGTTTGATCCTCATGTATACTGTAGTACAGTGTGAATTTCCTATGATCAGAATCTCAAAGAAGCAAAAGTGCCATTAAAGTCAGCTTAATTAGCAAGAAACGCATGTGGTCCACTTTTTGAACGATTCTTTGATTCGTAAAAACTCAATAACAGCACATCTGCATACAGTACAAATGGAGTTTGAAATCAAAAATATTAGATATTAAGCTTCTTTTAAAAGTTTGAGTTATAAATTAGCTATGAATATTTTATTAGTTATAAAACGATAAGCTTGACCAGGTTTGAATAATCACATAATGTGCACTTATACTATAAAATGTGCACTATTTTTTCATACATTTTAAAAGTATAAAATGAAAATGAAACCATTTGAATGCATTTAACAACTAATTTTACATTCTGGCAATTATGTGCTGTTGTCTTTTTCACATTCGTATCACTAACTGCGTGTCTCATCCATGAGTATGTAATGTTAGGGAACAAGTTTTTAGGGGTTTTGGGAACCAGAACCAAACTGACAGAGCAATAAAACTGTAGTGAGCCTCTTTATTAAAATACCTGGAGGTGAGGAATAATTAGGGTTGGGTCTCGTTTATTTATTTTTTTCGATACCGGTGCCAAATCGATACTTTTATAAATAAAAATAAATACCAATCAATAATTGAAGTGACCATTAGCACTAAACACGTGGGCCTGGTTTCACAGACAGGGCTCAGACTAAACCAGGATTAGATCATAGTTCAATTAGGACATTTAAGTAATTTTTATAAACATGCTTAGAAAAAAAACATTACTGGGGTGCATCTTGAGACTAAACAAAGGCACTGATATATTTTAGGATCAGTCAGTGTACGTTTATTTCATTTAAAACAGCTAAGAGTTACATTTTAGTCTAGGACTGGGTTCAAGTCTTGTCTGTGAAACCGGGGGGTGATGTCTTTTTCACTCATACTGGACACTAGAGGGCGCCCTCACAAAAAAAAACACAGATCCAGTCACAGAAGTAGTTGAACTCATGATGCTCCAGGGATATGGATAAAGTAAACAGAAGATATAAACGTTGTGAATGATAAAATAAATACAATAAACACTCGACTACGATTATGTATAGTTTATCTGTGTTATTCAAGCCATCTCTGGTATTTTAATAATAATTAAGTATATTTATAATCCATTGTTAATCGATGTATTAGTAGGCAATGGAGTAGTAGTAGCATTAGCTAACGTTAGTCAATGGTAGGCTAGCTGCTACTGCCGTCAGAGCAAGTTTAGTAACTGCATTCACGTGCTCCTCGGATGCTCTCATTTCCAGTGAGCGTCTCCGACATGTTCTGAACTCCAGCTCAGATGCATCGAGACTCTTTCATTTGCACAAACTCAAGAACAACAATAAGGTAAATCTGCATAGAGTATAAATGGAGTTTAAAATGTAAATCTCACCATTCAGAAAGCCCAGTTATTGCATCTGCTTTTGTTAATGATCTCACGTAAATCTAGCATGACTCGTCTTGCAGATTCATCAGATTAAGATCATAATCTTGTGTAAAAGCTATAGCTATAGTGGCCTAGTGGGCAGTCGTGGCCTAATGGATAGAGCATTGGACTTGGAACCTGAGGTAACCCAAGATTGTGGGTTCGAATCCGAGCTCTGGCAGGAAGTGAGGTGAGACCCTTGAGCAAGGCACCGAACCCCGGGCGCCGCACAGTCGGCTGCCCACTGCTCCACTTGGATGGGTTAAATGCAAAGAACACATTTCACTCCTCATTATACTCTGTATAATTGTGTATGAAACAAATAAAGCTCATCTGAGGTTAATTTGTAGCTGCAAGACATTTTGCTTCATCCATGCCTTTATCTCCTCCAGGCAGGTAGTCAAATTGGAAAATGGAAATCCCTTATCCATGATATGGTCTTGTATAAAGGATGATATATTTGTGAGGGATTGTGTGTTAAAAAGTTCTATTTTAAGCGTTAATAGGGAAGTAAATCTCTGTAGAGGCCGTAGTACACTGGAATTAACTCCACATGTTCTGTCCTGCTTGATGTGCAGGGATCTTGCAATGTGTCCCATACAATCCAGCTTTACATGCACAGATCTCGCGGTGTTTCCCATGTTACTAACATCAAGAACGACACTGCTCCGATGACACGGCAGCCGAGCGACAGTGGTCCAGATGGATGAAATGGTTGAAACAAAGCAGCCACACCAGTGGTAAACAAACGTTCGATGGGAATTTCTGTGGATATAATGCGGCCGCTTCAGAAGTCCAAGTTCTTTAACAGCTGCAATGCACTGGAATAGTGCGGTTGTTGAGAGTCAGCAGCTGCAGGGATGAATACGTGAGCTTCATGCTGATCGCAAAACCTTGCAGTAGCAGCGCTAAACAACTGAAAAAATCCAGGTGTCCATCTACTGATAATGGAAAATGACCAACAATCAGCCAATGTTAGAAGGGATAGTAGTAGGTGAGTAGGCAGCCTTCAATTTGCTAAGTAATCCATGCAAAAAAAATTAAAAAGAGACACGGCAAAAACAACAAATGCCAGAGTCCTCTTAATACAATTTAAAACAATCAGTGCGAAAAATCTTTAAAACTGTTAAAAATATAAAAACAAACAAACTGTCTCAAACTGTTTTAACGGAGAAGCGGTGAACAACAAAAATGCCAGCGTCCTCTCTCGTCCATTTTAAACTGAGAATGGGTGAATAGGTTTAAACAGAGAATGGGTGCCGTCAGAATGAGAGTCCAAACAGCTGATAAAAACATCACATCATCATCCATTATTTTGAATAAAAGACGTGCATTTTAGCAGAGGTGAAAAGTCCAGAGTTTTATTTATATCATTGAAAAAGTGTTGATGTTTTGTTCTTTCAAAACCTGAGTTGTTTTATTTGTGCTCATGTAAAATTAAACAGTCTTACTGCCTGCCAGTGTGTGTGTGTGTGTGTGTGTGTGTGTGTGTGTGTGTGTGTGTGCGTGCGTGCGTGCGTGCGTGCGTGCGTGCGTGCGTGCGTGCGTGCGTGCGTGTGTGTGAGAGAGTGGCTTACTGTCCATTCCCACATCATGGAAGGTCATTATGGCCGGTCTGCGAGCGTTTCCAGCGCCGTGAACTGTCACATGCAGCACGCCGTGAGGCGTCTCGACGCTGTGTTCCTGCACAAACACACAGAAAGAGGTGAATGTTCAATAAAATCATGCTTATGTATATAGAATTTAAGATAATGGAAAGCAATAATGAGTAGTTGACATGACAAGTGTAACATCCTAAGCTAGATCTAACCCTGACTTGATTAAAGAATAAACATTAATGAACCTGTCAACTACAAGAAACATGTATGTCCAGCAAAACTGTATCTCACCTGGCCTTGATCCAGCAGTATTCGGGCCGCGATCTCTGCGTCCTGCAAGAAAACAATCACTCAATCTCAGTATCAGCTGTAAGAGAATCTCGTTTACTATGCATGTCTAAAACATACCTCAAGCGGAGCTCAAAGAAACAGTTTGGAGCTTATTGAACCCACAATAATTGTGTTAGTTGACAAACCCAGCAGCAATATAGAAAAGGTTCAAATACATCTTCAGGTTCCTAACGGCAATGCAAGGAACGTTTTTAAATATGTCTATAGAGTTTTTATTACTTTTTAACACCACATTCAAACTAAATGAAAATTCAAAATGTTAAACAAATATACAAATTATAATAAAGTGTTTTTTTATGAATGAAAATAAAATAAAAAAGTATTATTTTTAGTTAACTATGGTTAAAATGTGATCATAAAAAGGTACATATGAAAAAAAGGATAACATTTGTTTTAAAATGTATTAAAACAAACAAAAAGGAAAGAAAATAAAATAATGAATAAGTATAATAAGAGTAAGTATAAAACAAATCAATAAGCCTCATGAAGTGCATTAACATGATTTTACCACAGTTTTAGAGGTGATGCCGGGTAAAACTGTGGTAAAATCACAGTATCACAGCCTGCACTGGTGTGTCGATGTGATAAAACTGTGACAACAGTGATGTGCTAAAATACAGTCTTTGAAGCAAATGTGCTGTTTTTCACGCTAAACTTAGACATAGACATAATGCAAAAGAAACAGGTGAAAAACACCTTTCAATGTGTGTCTGTGGGATTTTTCTCATCGGCTTTATAGTCCAGCGAGTAAAAATCACTAAGTAAAACACCAGCACAGCAATCTCCTCAACAACACACATGACTTGAGGAATCATTCAGGTCTGAAACACGAGATCATGCGCTGGAGTTTAACTCTCAAGGTTTGGCCAAGCGTGTGAAATAGTAATAGTAAGATTTAGCCATCATCACTAACAGATAGATAGCACACTTCATTAGTTTAATGGCAGGCTGTCTGGTTGCCAAGTAATGATTAAATTATGTGCATTATTTCCGATCTCAAGAGATATTTTACAGTCGATCATTGCTGTACGAATCATTATCCCAGTGTGTTTTGTTTTATATTATATTTGTGTATGTTGAAGTTCTTCAAATTTGCAGCAGGTGGCAGCAAAACATAAGTTAATGACAGAAAGGTGCATGTGTAGTGTGTGAGAGATTCACTACATCATGAGGATCAAATATCCCCACAAGGCTAACAATACCAGTACATTTTGACCTTGTGGGGTCATTTTTATGTCCTAATGAGGAAGCTTATAAATCATACAGAATTAATGTTTTGAAAATATAAAACTGCCTGTAGTTGTGAGGGAGGTTAAGGTGTAGGGTAAGGGGGTAGAAAATACAGTTTGTACAGTACAAAAACCATTCCGCCTATGGATTTAACCCATAATGAGAGGCATACCAGTGTGTGTGTGTGTGTGTGTGTGTGTGTGTGTGTGTGTGTGTGTGAGTGTGTGTGTGTGTGTGTGTGTGTGTCAGTGTGCGTGTGTGTGTTTAATGACCTTCACAGTGTCAGATTGTCCCGGCAGTAAAGGCTTCTCCTCCGTGATGGCGATCTCCTGCATTTCAGTCGTCATGGTGATCTGTTACACTGTCCTGAAACAGAAGAATACATCGTAAACATTGTGACAAAAAACGACCTCTTAACTATAAGAACACACACATTCCAACGAGACCGTCACGACTCCACTGGGCTTCACTGCCTTAATTAGAAATTACAGCAAGAACAAATTAGCATAGAGAGAGAGAGAGAGAGAGAGAGAGAGAGAGAGAGAGAGAGAGAGAGAGAGAGCGAGAGAGAGAGATGATCAAACAGCCAAGTAGTTACTTTTAAAAATGTTCCAGGAAAACTTTTCAATGAACAATGTATATATTTTTTTATTTTTGTCATTAGATTTTTTTGTGAAAAGGTTTTATTTCATTTAATTTTTTAATAAAAAAAATTGGAGAAAATGATTAAAGACCAAATAATTGCCTATTAAAATAACTGGAAGAACAATAGTTTGTGACATTAGCAGAACATTCTGGGAAAGTTCACTGTTAGCTGGGAAAAAACGGTTCTTATTCCGAACTGATTGTTTTTAAACTAATTCTGGAATTCTGGAATCTTCATAATGTTTGGTTCCATTTTAACGGATGTTTTTTGAACATCTGCATCTATCTGTCGATGTGGGCTGAATAACACGGTAAAATACAGTAGGTCTATTATTACAATGTTTCCTGCACCTCTATTGAAATTATGCTTTGTCATTTTAGATTCATTTTGAATTGAAAGTGATGACACAAAATAATGTAAACACAAACAGACAACATGCTAATAAGTGCAGACAACAACATCCAGCATGAGCGGTCAAGTGTGATTTAAAAAGAGACTTATTATGATTGCTTAATGAATCTTTAAAGATTGAGCTTTGACTCTGAATCATTTGGAATTTCATCAACAAATCCACATGAATAAACTAATGCAAACTCAAGACTTTTAGCTACATTTCTTTTCGATATGTCTCACCCTAATGTCAACCAGAATATGTGGTCCTCATAGAAACTTGTTCTGGCCCAGAAGGGACAGGAAGAGACATCTGACCAATATGTAAGATGAACTTTGGAAAGCATATGTTGCTCTAAAACCTTCCACAACATGCAAGCTGCTCATACCGTATGCACTTATGCACCCCCATACCATCAGAGATGCTGGCTTTTGAACTGAACGCTGATAACACGCTGCAAGGTCTCCCTCTACTTTAGCCCGGAGGACACAGTATCCGTGATTTCCATCAAGAATGTCAAATTTGGACTCATCTGTCCATAAAACACTTGAAACAGTGTATTTTAAATGATCCTTGGCCCATAGGACACGACGACGCTTATGGTCCATGTTCACACATGGCTTCCTTTTTACATGATAGAGCTTAAAGGTCTCTACACACTGAGCACAACATTTTCATTTGCATTTTTTTGTATACATTATCCTAAAAATTCTTCATGCACAGAAACCTTGCACTCTTAGTCTAATGCGTATTAATTAATACATGGTAAAAAAAAAATAGCAAAACAGTAGCCTACTAAATGTAGTCTTCAAGCATTGAGGATGATTTTGTTGTTCTCTCGCTTCTTAAAAATAAAGAAAGAAAGGAAATATTGGGTCCATTCAATCCTAAAATATATAGAGGATGGAGAGTCCCCTCAGGAGCAGCGGGATTATCACGAGTGATTCAAAGATTACTTCAGGATGTCAGTGGCTCAGTTTGATGCTTTGCTAGTGATACTAGAGCCACATATTAAAAAGAAGACCACCGTTTCTGTGAACTCAGTGTGTAAGGATCTATATACAGTGCTTTGTGCTGCGAAACCACGTGGATGAATTTGACAATCGCCATTCTGGATTTTGGCATTCGCTTTGGCATCGCTCAAAATGCTTGCTACTGATGCGAAAAACGGGAAAAAAAATGGCAGTGTATAAACGTGATTGGAAAACGTGAGGTCGTATTTATTTAACATGCAAAAATGTTGGATGACATTTTTGGACTTGGTGTGCAATGACCTTTAGTTGTTATCTGCAGATGGCACGGCGGATTGTGTTTACCGACAGTGGTTTCTGGAAGTATTCCTGAGCCCATTTAGTAATGTCAATGGCAGAATCATGCCCATGAGTGATGCAGTGTCGTCTGAGGGCCCGAAGACCCCGGGCATCCAACAAAGGTCTTCAGCCTTGTCCCTTATGCACAGAGATTTATCCAGTTTATCTGAATCGGTTGATGATGTTATGCACTCTAGATGATGAGATTTGCAAAGCCTTTGCTATTTGACATTGAGGAACGTTGATTTTTAAAGTATTCCACAATCTTTGTACGCACTCTTTCACAGATTGGAGAGCCTCTGCCCATCTTTACTCCTGAGAGACTCTGCCTCTCTAAGACAACGCTTGTATAGCTAATCATGTTACAGACCTGATGTCAATTACCCCCGTGCCAACTTTTTTCAGACCTGTAGCATGCATCAAATTTGAAATGAGCTCATTTAGTGGATAAAAGTGTAAAAATGTCTCTGTTTAAACATTTCCTATGTTCTCTATGATCTATTATGAATAAAATAAATGGCTAAAAACATTAAATTTAATTTCCAATAAGTATATTTGTAAAGTCCATTATTGAGTAGACTGAAGAGTACTTCTTTTTCACAAAGCTGAGAAACCGTGCTTTTGTAAGACATCAATAGAGTTCATGCCATGTTTTCAGACAGTGTTTATTGATCAGCTCTGGGCCGCTGCCGGAGATGCATGACGTGTCATAAACGAGTCGAGAGACCATTAGTCATGTGACCGAGACGAGCCGTTAACATCGTTACCGTCCTTCATCTCCTCAACACTCGTCATCCTCTCGTCTGAGTCTCTCGCTGCTCTCAGAATGAGTCACTCAGACTTCAGAGCACATAATAACGGCTCAACCGACGTCTGTTACGGGGAAGAATGACAGAAAGAGAAACGTTGAGGATGAAATGGAAATATATGACAGAAAATGTGTGAAAGAAAAAATAAGCAGCGTAGGAGGATTGAGATGAATCTCAAGAACACGTCAAGAACACGTCTAGAGACAAAATCAAAAGGAAACATATAATAATTATAATATGATTATTATATATTTAAACTATAAAATATTTTATGAGCTTACTAAAATACTTTGTTCAAAGAAAATTAAGTCGATTTTTAGGAGGGTTCATAAACCAGTGTACTTCTTTAAAGCATGACAATATTATTTAAACATAAAAAACATTATTAAAACATTAGTAAAGAATACATAAGCAGTGTAGGAGACTTCAGATGAATCTCACAAAAACCTGTCAAAAAAAGTCCATGTCACATTTACTGACAAATTCAAAAGAAAACATCGTTATTAATATGTTTAAAAAGTCTGTAAATATTGAATTAATTCAAACATTTTGCTCAAAGTAAACTGAGTCTATTTTAGCAAGGTCTGCACGTCTTTAAAGCATGACAAGAGATGATTAAATCATTATTAAAGACTAATGAGCAGTGCTGGGGGATTGAGATGAATCTCACAAAGACCTGTCAAGAACAACAGATTTCAAATGTACAATATTTACATTAGTTAAGTCAACTATTTGCTTTTTATTGACTTTTTAAATTGACTTTTTATCAATTATTATGTTATTGCTGAGAATATTGGAAAGGGAGGAAAAGGCAGAAATAAGGTATTCAGACACAATAAATCAATTAGAATCTGGATGCAAAATATTAGACATCGAAACACAGAACAATTTTAATATATATATATATATATATATATATATTTTTTTTTTTGTATATATATAATTTTCATATATTAATGCTAAATATAATTTGCTACTTTTCTGTATTTTTTATTACATTTTTTGAGATTCACCCCTTGTTAAATTAACTCCATAAACTTATAAATTCAATTATAACTCCATAAAGTTATAAATTCAAGCCACAGTGTCTCATGACTCCAATCAGCAGTGATGAAAACAGCACCAAACCCATGCAGTTTGCTTCTGAAGAGACTGCTGGGTTGATTCAGAGGAGTATTGGCATGGAGAGGGAAAGTGAAGTGAAAGCAGGCCACGGGTCTATTGACGGACTCTAATGGATGCTGCGCAGGAGTGAACGGATCGATACGAACCACACAGCCTCAACCAGACATGCTAATATGCTCTGAATATACAGATGTATTTCAATCACACCCTGCACGGTCAAAGACAATCATCTAGTCTGGAATCTGACGCTGAATGTTTCTGATTGTCTTGCTCAGCTGAACTTTATTGATGTGTTTGAAAAGTTCACATTCCCAGCATCCACAACTCATTTTACTCCTATTATGTGATGAAACAGTATATTCAGGCTGGGACTTTAAAATGACACCACATGCATGTAAGAAGAAGATGCATGTATCTGCACAAACATCACTGGACAGCAAGCTCAGTTACTCTGGTTTTGACTGCGCAGCAGGATGTTGTGCAACACATGGATCTGACAAAGATGTCTCTGTTACAAGCCCCTATGAGACCCAAATGACGTGATGGAGTTAGTTAAAACCATATTAAACAGCACTGATGAGAAAGCAGTGGAAAAGCTTCTGACAGGAACAAACACAAGTAAGCCTTTCAATCCACACGTCTACACTAAAGCTGCTATTTGGACAGAAATGTTGCATAATCATACTAAATATTATTTTGCAGCATTCACGGATGCTGTAGTTGTGAATATCAGTATATTTACATCTGCATGTTGAATGATAATCAGTGTTTGATTGTAAACGGTGTAAACCAACCTTGATATGACTGGAACTGATCAAATGTTTTGTGCAAGTAAGATTTGTTTTTATTTTTGTAAAGACATCGATACTTTTATTCATCAAAGATGCAGTAAATAGACCAAAAGTGAGAGTAAATACATTTTATGGTTACAAAATGTTTTACATAAATGCTGTTGTTTTGAACTTTCTAGGATCTGTGAATCCTGAAACATTAAATGTATCACGGTTAATATTGTGCAGAACAACTGTTTTCAACATTGATAATAATCATAAATGCTTCTTGAGCAGAAAATCAGTATATTATTATGATTTCTGGAGATCATGTGACACTGAAGACTGATGCTGAAAATTCAGCTGCGCATCACAGAAATAAATTACATTTCAGCATATAATCAAATAGAAAATTATTATTTGAAATTATATTAATATTTCAAAGTTTTGCTGTTTTTACTGTATATTGATTAAATAATTGCAAGCCTCGGAGAGCAAACAATATTTCTTCATTATATACCTTATCAACCCCAAACATTTGAATGGTATATTTTCACTGGAAACCATCAATGCTAGAGTTGAGAAAAGTCAGAACATTATAGAAACACATAATCATGTCTGAGGAAATAACACGGACAGACAGAAAAACTACAGATAAATCCAGAGATGTTAGCGGTTACACAAGCATTGGCCCTGATACAGAGCTCTCTCTACTCTCTCTCACACACTCTCTCTCTCTCTCTCTCTCTCACACTCTCTCTCTCTCTCACACTCTCTCTCTCTCTCTCTCTCTCTCTCACTCTCTCTCTCTCTCTCTCTCTCTCTCTCTCTCTCTCTCTCTCACACTCTCTCTCTCTCTCTCACACACACACTCTCTCTCTCTCACACACACCTCTCTCGCTCTCTCTCTCTCTCTCTCTCTCTCTCTCTCACACTCTCTCTCTCTCTCTCTCTCTCTCACACTCTCTCTCTCTCACACACTCTCTCTTTATCTCTCTCTCTCTCATGGCCTGCTTATGCTGGGCTTCAAAAACAACTCCGCTGGCAAACACACTGCTGTTGCATGTCTGCCAATGGGGTCAGGAAAAGCAGAGGAAATCAAAGGGAACGAAGAGTATTTTTCTGACCCTATTGGCAGATATTTTTACTTCATTTAATTATAAACTCATTTCAATTTCTCAGAAAACAAGACGTCTTATCTTGCTTCATTTTGCATCACATGAATGAAAGCCAATTTCTGCCAAATAAGAAAAATATCATGCTTTGGTAAATCATAATTATGGGATATAAAAATTTATAATTATGAGATAAATGGGCACAATTTTAACAAACTAAATCATAATTGTGAGATTTAAAAAGATTTAAAAAAAGTAATAAAAAAACTATGTGCTTTTATTATGCCTATTAAGCATTGTATCTCATAATTTTGACATTTTATTTAATAATTAATTTTGATGTCATAATGAATGTTTTATGTCACAATTTGAGTTTTTAAAGTATTTTTTAAATCTCATAATGACTTAGTATGTCACAATTGTTGACTTTTTATCTCATAATAACTTTTTTGTAGTTATGACATTTTATATCATAATTTAGTTGACGTAACTTGGAATTTTTGCCATAATTATGACTTGTCTAATAATTGCTAATGACTAGGGTTGCAAAAAGTTGGAACATGTCTAGTAAATTAGAAACTTTCCAGGATTTTGGGAAAGTTTCTAGAAATGTACCAGAAATGTTCCACCCCTTTGCAAACCTACTAATGACTATGTCATTGTTTTTTTTTTATCATTATGTGTACATTGTCATTTTAATAATAATAATAATAATTATTATTATAATAATGTTTTATTTATATAGTACCTTTGCAGAGCTCAAGGACGCTTTACAATGTACAGTATGTTCAACAAAAAAAGAATAACACTCATTTTACATTTTACATTCATTTTATGTCATAATTATAGTTTACCAAAGCATTTTTTTTATGTGGTGAAAATAGGCTTTCATGCATATAAATCTTATTTTAAAACAGTTTAGATCTTTAGAGACTGCAAGAAATTCTGAGGATGGAAATCACTTCTGTAGATTTGATCAAATCACAATACAGTGACAGTACTAACAGTGATGCTTGACTTAAGAAACACCACTAACACGTCAACAGCTGCCATCCAGTAAAGAGAAAATACCGTGACTGAACCAAACTCACATCAGATGGCATGTGGACACTGATGATGATGTGCTGATCTGGGATCAGTTTGGGGTTTTATGATTGAACTGCTGTAGCTGTACGGTGGATATTGAGGGTTTCAATCAAAAGCTGGAAGAGGATTGTGTGTCGTCGACCCAAACAATGATTCAGCAAGAGCTGAGGATGCTGTGTGCTTCTGTGCATCGAGAGCTCATATTTACAGGATTTCACCGATGTGAGCAGGGTTTGTGTCGTGTTATCACTGATTACATGCATAATCACAGAGAGAAATGAGAGTTACCAGAGCTTAATATCGGGTCAACACAATTTCCCCCTTGATTTTACAATGGCTGCATCTCAATAACAAATATGTTTGTATTTTTTAATAACATGCATTCAAAGTATTGAATGCATGTTTTTGTTGTTTTATTGTGTTTATCCAGTTTGCACCATAAAAGTGTTCAAGCACTCTGCACACTACATCTTTCTTTTATTTCCAAATATCTTGTCATTTTTGTATTGAGAATCAAAATGACAAGATATTAGGCCTAAGTCTTGTTTTCTAGAAAAATTAAATGACTGTTTGAAAAATAATATGATTCTGTCAAGCTCTGTCGTAATGTGTTGGTGTGTTTTCCAAACATTACTTGAGGTTTGCGTGTGTGCTGAACAGTCACATGTGGCCTGATGTATTGAGGAAAGTAATCCACACCGATATACAACAGCTGGCCCAAGAATAGCGCGGTCACAACATATCCCAGTGTCCTTTATCGTAACGCCTAAAAATACAGCCGGTCCTCTGAACGTGTCCTGCCCTACTACCGAGCTGAAACCAACCTGCAGATTTCTAGAGACATTTGATACTGTAGAACTGCAGAATGAGTTTCTTCCTCAGTTTTTTTCTGTAACATATCTAAACATTCGTCAATCAACACTCATTTAGTTGAGAGTTGTATATCGGTGTGGATTACTTTCCTCAATACATCAGGCCACATGTGACTGTCCAGCACACACGCAAACCTCAAGCAATGTTTGGAAAACACACCACACATTACGACAGAATCATATTTTCATGTTACAAACATCACACGGTCAATCAAGAAAGCAGTTCATGAACACTGTATGTAAAGAAAGAGAAACGCCTCAGTCAGTCTCATGGGCGTCTGGAGGAATGTCCTTGTTGTAGTGACCCAGAGCTGAGGACGGTGTAGCGTGACGTTACTGGTAAGTGTGTGTTAACCGAGTGCTATTTCAAGAGTTCAGCCATGTTGGGCTGAAAGAGACCTCGAGCTGCTTCAGAAAACACCCGTGAAGAGTTTGTGTGGAGAGCCAAATCTACAGTTCAATGCGGTGTACAGATAAATAAATATATAAATCAATGAATCATTAAAGAGTGCATGTTTGTGTGACTTTACTCTGCTTTAGGGGCTAAATTATTCAAAAACCTCCTCAAAGGTAAAACAATCAGTTAAAGTTAAATA